>CM060248.1:6303191-6468191 GCA_030684275.1 Acipenser oxyrinchus oxyrinchus
CTGACCCTCCTCCCGAAGTTTAATTATAAATTTCATTAAGGGCACATGTAAAACAGCAATTAAATATATCTTATAGCTGCTTCCCCTTTAATAAAGGTTTGTCAATTTGGGAATGCACATCTCATTCTTGATGGTAATGTAAAACCGTGATGAAATAATTCCTCAACACTCAGTTTCACTGCCATTTCCTAATCTGTTAAATAAACCACCGTCAGTAAAAAAAAAAATTTAAAAAAAAGAACCGAAAGCAGCCAAAATAAATCATATGAGCACTGCACAGGAATCCGGACCAGAAGACACAGCTGGACATTAAGTGGAGTCAGAGGCTATGGAATGGGTTGCCCAGCCATGTTGTTGATGCAGGATCATTGGTATCCTTTAAGACCCAACTTGACAAAGTTTTGAGACCAAACAGGTATTAGGAACCAGACATGCATTGATGGGCCAAATGGCCTCCACTTGTTTGTACATTATGTTCTAGTTATTAGGCAGCTGTGTATACTATTAGGAAATGACTTGCAGCTTGCTATCAGCCTGTCTGCATGCCAAAAGTTAAACACCAGAGCGTGGATCAGAAGCTGGCATAAATGCACACTTGAGGGCAAATTCACATTTTCTAATTTATTTATTTAACCAGAATAGAACTCTTGAGATATGCATCTCATTTACAAGGGGGTCCTGGCCGGAGAAGGCAGCAATACATAACAGTATAAAATCAATGGCAAGACAAGACAAAAACACTTCAAACAATCCTAAAAATCATGAAGTTCAAACCTCTTGTTATCAGATATATCACAGTGCAACTATATTGCTGGCTTTTCATCAATAGTTTGGGGTGATCGGATGAGAGTGTATTGCATTTCGACAAATGAATACGAGGAACCGAATAAGAGGTGGATGTTTCTTGAACTATTCAAAGCTTATGTTTATGTCCTTGAAACAATACATTTGGACCTGTGCTTAGATTGATACCGTGTAAGTGTCTGTACTCTCTTCTTTAAATAGTTATAGTATATTATGTTATTAGGCTGTGTGGAGGCTGTGTGGTCCAGTGGTTAAAGAGAAGGGCTTGTAACCAGGAGGATCCCGGTTCAAATCCCTCCTCAGCCGCTGACTCGTTGTGTGACCCTGAGCAAGTCATTTAACCTCCTTGTGCTCCGTCTTTCGGGTGAGACGTAATTGTAAATGACTCTGCAGATGATGCATAGTTCACACACCCTAGTCTCTGTAAGTCGCCTTGGATAAAGGCGTCTGCTAAATAAACAAAAAAATATATATATTATTTACATAGAAACATGTAAAGAGTTTTTCTAGGAACCCCCACCCAATGAAACATACTTCACAAAAATGTTTCATTTATGACAAAGTGAACCCCTAAATGCACATAACAAGCATTGCAGATCACCTATATAGTTACAAACTTATTTGGGTAATGACAGTCAATATACCACATTACTTTGTGATTACTTTGTATCACAAATGCAATCTGTAAACTATCTCGGTAATCCATGTTTTATGGTAATATTAGTCGAATTGAGATAATGGTAAACAGAAAAGGGCTCTATTTTTAATGTGATACAGATGTGAGGGGTGCTGCAACAAAAGTATGGCTCCACAGAGAAATCATCATTACACAAGTGAATCAAGGAAACCCTTATCAAGTCTCAGGGTACAGGTGCTTGTTTCAAAAACTTTATTTATGGAATCACTGTACGTTTAACCCATGTTTTCTCAGATGCTGTATGGAGCCACTCTGATAGTTTGGCCAACTGTGAGCTATATTGTGATGGTTTGTGTGCTATTCCACAATTGGTGAGCAAGGAAAGGAGGCAGAAGAGGGTGGAGGGGTGGCAAATTTAGCCATCACATTACCCAGGTGGCTGCTCTGTGAGCAATGGGGTATGAAGGTCAGAAGCAAAGTCACGCACGGCCGTTCATTTGTTTGTAAAAACCCCTGGCTCACAATCCTCAGGCCCAGATCTGCTGGGCTGCAGGCTGCAGTGTCTGAAGCAACGGCAGTTTCATTTGCATTTGAACCCTATTAAGTTACATGTCTGAAGCAGTGACCAGCGCTCTTAAAACCAAACCAAACCGAGCACTGACCTTGCTCCCCTTTTGTAAACCAACAACAGATGAAGCAAAAAGGGACTGATTTCTGGCTAAATAAGCACGTTTTCTATTCTTTTTTTTTAAAGTTGTTTTTATTTATATAGATCATCTGTAGTGTTTTTGCAAAACACATTGACTTTTTGTTGTTGAATTGAATCTGTGTTGTTTATTGCCAGGACCTTTGCTATTCCCAAGTCTTAATAGGGCTTACCTTTCAGCTACTAGTGCTGACAAGGGCAGCAATCTTCTGTTTATTTTGAGAATACTAGTTACTCTCTGGGGCTTTTAACAGCATTTCTGTGAAACATCACTATGAAGAAAATGAGTAGCATATACTATTGCTGTGCGGCAACTGCCAGCTCCAAACAGAGTGATTCCAAAAGAGATTATTCAAAAGCTACAAAAACACATTTCATTAGTTTCATTCCCATTTGTTTATACGCGTAGTGGGGGGTGGGGAGATCCAGCATTTCAATTTAGATTGAAAGCGATTTAACTATGAATATTTATGGCCACAATTTGCTGTGATGTGATGTGTATTTAATGTAGCTCTTGAAAGGCCACGAGAGTAAGGCGTGCCATGCAAAAAAAATTTTTTAAAAATGCAGAGCTCAGACTCTACTTCAAATTCTTTTTTCAGTGTGAATTTACACCATGGATTTGGTCTGTCTAATCTTTTTATTTTTTTATCTTCCCACAACCTGATTTTCGGTTGAAAATCTTCTATTTTCAGCACAATAAATGAATATGTATGTATGTAATGTATTGGTTTATTTAGTACACTTTGTGTGTGTCTTATTGTTCAGTGGAACGAAAACCATATTTGTAAATACAGTATGAAACAATTCAAAACAGAATAAAATAATCTACTGTACAGTTATGTCTGTGGGACCTAAACAGACTAGAGGGTCGTGGGTCCAGGTGGAGGACACTGCTGCTGTACCCTTGAGCAAGGTACTTTACCTAGAGTGCTCCAGTAAAAACCCAACTGTATAAATGGGTAATTGTATGTAAAAAATAATATAATTCTATGTAAAAATAATGTGATATCTTGTAATAACTGTAAGTCGCCTTGGGTAAGGGTGTCTGCTTAGAAATAAATAATAATAATAATAATAAACAAAGCATGTTGCTATTATAAATATTTTTTATTTTATTTATTTACTTAAAGCTCAGCCGAGACATATACATGCACTGATGGAATTAAATCATCAATAATCACTATCTAAAAAGTATGGCTTTTCAAAAGGCCTGACTAATGATTTATCTGTTCTTTATAGGACTGATCTCTATCAGATTGATTAATGTACCCACAGATCATGTTCCAGCAAACTGTAGCATGTACATACACCAATAAGTCATGATATACTGCCGGTGTCCTTGTTATTTATACAATGACTCTGGCAGAATTTGTAGACAGTGTCACATAGCTACTGTTAGTCCTGTAGCCAGAGCCTGGAGTCCTTTGGTGTTTGTTGTTTGCTTGGGGCTTGTTTGACCAAAAAAGAATATATCCCTAACAGTCTGTTGTGTTGTTTGTTGTTGTGCCTTCCTCCAGTCCTACACATGTTCACAAACTTAATAAGTAGATAAAATAATACGAGCTTGCATGTCATTAATAGAGTTTTGAGTCAATTCAATTTTAACGTCATATCTGAATGTAATTTATTTTATAATGCTGGTATACATCAGTCTGTGTCCTGATACTGGTAGTCATAGTATTTATAACTAATGTATTGTATGGCTACAATACTATGCATTTGACAATATATTTTATGTCATTTATTTTAAGGTATATGCATTATAAAATATTACTTTTTCAAGCATATGTATTTTTCTATTTTATACATATATAAATGTACACCTTTTACACTACAATGAAGTCACTTTGTACAAACACTGCAAACATTGCTTGGAAGAACTGCTATTGGTCTGCAGCAGAAATGTTGAGCTCTGAACAAAAGGGTTTGTGCCATATGTGTACTGCTCAGTCTGACAGACAAAATCAGCTGACTACCTGTGACTGTTGTGCTGGCTTTATCTCACCACTTGCCTACTTGGAAAAAAAATATTCACATTACAAGGAACTAACACAGATTGCTCAAACCAGATTTCACAACTAAAGATAGACAAAACAAAAATTATTAAGAAATAGCGCAAGGCAGACCCACGAGAGAGAGAGAGAGAGAGAGTAATTGGACACATGTTATTAGGCATATTTACAAGGGTGACCTGGTCAGTCTTGTAAATGGTGCTTCATTATAAGAGATGCTTCATCTCAAGCGGTTTGAGCACTATAATAATCATTAAAGAGTCACACCGGTGGCACACATCTGTTATAATTCCCCTTGTGTGTCCAAAGTTAAGGCAGTTCCTGTCTATGTAAACCTGGGTTTTCAGGGCAGAACTACAGGGTCTCTTGTTTATTTGTTTGCTGAAAGCATTCGGACGAAGCACCCTCCAGGTTTCATTACAATACAAAAATACTATCATTCATCTGACAAACGTTTGACCTAGCAGTCTTTTCCTTTGAAGACATTGAAAAGGACTTCTAGTCGAAAACATTCCTCATTGAATTTTAGTTTCATTTAGTAGTTCTTAATTCAGCACTTTGAGTGTTTAATAGCTATGGATAATATGAAATACGGGTATGGCTTATTTGACCGGACAGTACATCGTGATGGGATGTTGAAAAGGAGTTTCCAGGGTGGCTTGGCTCAGGCCACACCAGAGCTCAGGAAGCACATCTCCAATACAGGGAGAAAACTACTGACCCAGCAACACTAAACAGGCTGCACAGTCTAGACAGTCAAATGAATTGAACTGACAGTTATAGTCCCATTCTACATAAAAAAAAAAACACTGTAAAATTATCTCCTGTGTTGTCCCATTTCTCTGTTGGAGTGTATTCCCATGCATTCAATAAAGTCACATTTAGAATGTACTCTGGAATTTAGTCTATAATTAATTTCTGGGTGGATTATACATAGTGTTCTGTGTTTTCGGTTTTTATCTTTAAAAAAATATTCCGGGAATTTTTCAGTTTGTATTACATATATTAAAATAGGGCTAAAATCTGTAAAAATCGGGGGGGGGAATCTCAGTATACATACTTTACATGTGGAATATAATTTGTAGCAGTTCTGGTTTCTCATTAGGTTAAACTTTAATGCCCCTGGCATGTCTGATGAAGCACAATCTGTGCAAATGGAAGCCACATTTTCCCAAGTTCTGGTACTGGTGCGAACGTTTGGGCAATCGCTGTGTTGACGGAAACAGTATCTAGAAGAAGGTATGAACATGACATCATCACAAATCAAGCCAGGTTTATTCGCCTTCAAATCATACAAATAAAATAAAATTGACAGAACTGGGTTGCAAGCCATCGGAAGACGCCAAAAAAATCACACTGGACATTTCCATTAATGCGTTCCATGTAAGTTTACCAACTAAAGCACCACCATTTTCTGTCAAATATTTACGATAAAGTCGGCGTTAGGCAGTGTTTTAGCTGAGTGACAGTACCGTCGTACAAAGTCAACAATGCATACCTCTCTGCAATAAACAGCGGCTGTCCAGCAAAGCACAGCGCTCTGACAAACTCATTAATACAATCATACCGCGCTCTTTTTATTAAAGCTTGTGTAAAAGCCGCATAAATGCATTGCTTGTCTCTCAGTTCACTTTCTTGATTTAGTTTAATGTGCCGCCTATTTTTTAGTATGTTCTTTTATTGTCAGCGTGAACATGTACCGCAATGCACTTATGCAGCCGTATTGGAGCGCTATGCGTCTTCTGCCTCATCTGACCCACTTCTGTTATTTTTGCTTTTTGTACACTTCGAAACATTTGTTTTCTTGTAATATTCAGAAACTGACTTATGTTTTCTCCTCATCCACTAAAATATTATATTTTCGTGTATTTCAGTTTAGTTTTTGATCAAGCTACGCCCAGCAATCGCCACAATAATCAGACTTTGATTGGCCGAGATAATCAGGTGATCGTGTGTTTGTGACGTAACAGAGAACCACAGTTGAAAGTTATTTGAGCCACTGACGTCTAAACATCTGTTGTATCCTAGGATACAGAGTAGTGCTGGTTATTAAAATGTCGGAGTCAAAATAAAACAGCATTTTAATCGTAAATAGTACCAGGATAATATTGAATAATAGACAAAAATCGCGTATAAATCAGTAAAAACCAACATCAGTTGTAAAAAAAAATCCTGTAATTTTTCGGTAAAATTCGTAATAAACCGGAAACACGGAACACTAATTATACAACATATGTAGGGCACCCGATTTAACCCGATTTACCCCCCCCCCGAATGCGTTTTTACCCGAATAGGCACATAATGTATAAGAATTCGAATGCAACAGCAGAACTGGCGAGGATGACGGTAAGCTGATTTACCTATTAGAAAAATGTGGCAGCTGGCTCTTTGAGCTATATATATATATATATATATATATATATATATATATATATATATATATATATATATATATATATATATATATATATATATATATATACAATATAGCTTTAAGGTTTTGCTTTTTTGAACACTTTTTTCCCCGTTATTTGTTTTATGAGTGTGTGTTTAGCCAAGCGCATTTAGATGTAACAGGCGATCGTTTCTCTTTGACAGCATGGAGTAAAGTTGTTTAGTTTTCCGTATGTTCTGTGTGCAATTATACTTGCAACTCCGCCACAAAATAAAACTTGATTGAAACGGAGAAATGTCTCAATACAGTATGTGAGAGAGAGAGATAGAGAGATGTAGGAGAGAGAGATAGATGTCAAAAGTTTGCATACCTCAATGTGTCGAAATATACATACGTTGCAGATTATATGCAAAGAAATTCACCAGATTTCACCCGATTTTTTCATTAAATAATTCTACCCGATTTTTAAAAAAGCATCCACCCAATTTTGGGGAAAAAAAATTCACTCAAAAATCAGACACCCTAAATATATGATACATGTAATTAGGGATTTTTAATCACACAGTATATTATCTTGAATTTACAGTATGTGTAGAGTGCATGGCTGAGCTATGACCTAACACAGCTTTGTTCAGGTATCAGAGTTACTGTATGAAAGTAATTTGAAGTAGTTGTCACTGTCACATTCATATGTAAATATTAAAAATAAAACATGCAGCGAGGGATTTCTAATGGGGCTTGAATGGGAACCTCAATGAAATAATAAGTACAGAATTCTAAAGTAAAATAACGATATATATATACACAAGTCTTTGCTTAATTCCTTTGAATTGAGGTTTGAAGCACCTTGTTCAACATCACCAAACTGAGCTAAAGTTGTGGCACAGTCTACAGTGATGTCACACTTCTTCATTGATTTGTGAACCAGTGTGGCACAGTTTGTGGTTGCTGTAGAGACGTTGCTCTGATGACTTATGAAAATGTACATATGCTTATACGATATTCTTACTTTAATAAATATCTCAAATAGATTTTAAAACAGAAATCTAACCTGAATCATATTGAAAACCTCTGGGACGGCACTGCACCTTTGCCCCATTCTCTGAATGCACTTTCAAGGGTTATTACAAGGTAAATGTTTTAATAGGGTTTATGAATGTCCAACTATACAGCTGTAAAGCTAGGCTTTGTGAAATATATATATATAGGCATTATACTGCAGTAGTGTGAGCTTGCTGTACATTCATATATGCAGGGGATGCATTTCTTGATAGAGAATCATCTGATGTGTAGTCATCTGAATAGAATCACTACAAGTGAACTCAATTAGTGGTTGTTGATGACCAGTTGGTGGGTTATCACCACCAGTAATTGCCCTCCTTTGATGTGTAATAGTGTTAATAGTCATAGTTACTCCCCAAGAGTCAAGCATCTTAATGCCTTCCCCATTACTCAGTAGTTGTATACCCACATTAGATCATTTGCATAGATTTTTTTTTTTTTTTGTACTTACTGGATGTCTTTGGTGAAAACAGGTCCAGTTGACAATTACATGTAGATCAATGCATGCCTGTACTGCTTTATTAATAGAATGAATGGTTGTTTGCATCTACGGTATAATTAGACTCAAGCGGTTGTTATTCTGTAAACTAGGGTTTAATTCGCTGGTTTTCACGAGATGTTTGGCAGGTCGATGGGAATCACAGTATTTGTGTGGAGGGAGGGGGGTGGGGATACTTAATATTTCTTGGTAGTATTGAAGGTGTCAGCTACAATCAGGGAGGTGGCCAATAGCATATATGAAGAACTAACAACTAAAGCAGGGTTTTTGAGTTTGAATCTCTTTTTTCACAGGCTCGCATAGGTTCCCCCCTTCTATGCTGTACCCCGCTTCTTCAATAGGCCCCTCTCACCTTGTGCTGGGGTGGGTGAAAGAAGCCTTGACTTTAAAGAGTTTAGAGGTAGCATGATTAAAAAAACAACAATGGACCTGGTAAATTAGTCAAACATTCCAACAGAAGAGCTTTAAAATGTGAGCTGTATAAATAACTTCAAAAACCGGGGACTGTCACATTGGGATTCAGTCACCCATGGTAGAGTGCAGTGATTTTCATGGTGGTATTACATACACAGGAAGCACAGTAACCAATGCTCCCCCCTACAGTGTGTTTCTCTTCCTGTTTTTGAAAGGCTCGTGAATGTGAAAAGTCTTGCCTCTCAGGATAAAGTAATCAAGGATATTAATAGCGCTGTGTGCTTAGAGATGGATCATGTCATATCTTCCATGGAGTTAAGAGGAATTACTTTTTTGATGCCGCTGTGTTTTTTAATTTTTTTTATTTACTGTGTTAGAGGTTTATGCTGCTCTTAGGTCACAGGAAAGCTGGAAAGTCTCACTGTGCCAAAATACATTAAACATTAACCAGACACTATTCACCAAAACCAGTGGATTGCAGCTCGGGGTGGGGTGGGGTGACATCATGGATGAGGGGGTAAAACAGCCAAGTGCAAGAAGATGAAAGCCAAGCACATTCATATGGATGGCTTCTCCTGTAAGCAAAGTGATATGTTAAAAGTTGCACTGAGTTACTTAAGGGATTTAAATGTAGTGTGTATTATAACCAGGGCACACAGACTGCAGTTCTTGTCTAAATAGTAAACTCAGTGCTTGAGTTATTGAACATCTAAGAGATGCTTTGTATTGCTCTCATTGCACCTGAACCTTGCTGTAGTTATTACATTAAGCCAGATAATGCCTGACCCATTTAGACTGACCACAATTACTGGAGAGCATCATCACTGCATTGCCATGAATGAAACCAGGGATATTTTCTGAGCTATTAAACAGTTGGAATGCTGGTAATATTATTCTTTGTAATTGCTTGTGTGTAGATGTTGTAGTTGTAAGCTTAATGTATCTGAATCAGGGTGCAAACTGGGCGTGAACCAGTGAGCGTCTTACCACAAAAGAATAGGCTCACTCACTGGTAGGAGTCAGAATCCGTAATTGCATTCTGTGAGAATTAGTACAGTTTAGAACACTTTTGATCGCCAAACTTTTATCATACTCTCCTAACCTCGTATGGACGTTTCCTATTGCATTTGTCTATAGATGATAAATCTTAGTTTTATATGTATATGTTATAGTATATTCTACTTGTATGTGATTATGATGACCCTCTATATGTGTGTGTGCTTGTTTAGTGAGTCACGCATGGAACTTTTTGCATTCAGGGTAGAATTCTGGAATTCTGTGCTGGTTTTTATACTTTGAAAAGAAGAATACTTGGAAGGAGGGATCCAGGCAGATTTCCCCTCGTTGGATGATGAGTTTCAGACTTCTTGTTTTTTTACTTTCTGTTCTCCAGTGCTGCAAGGTACCCTGTTCATGAAAGAAGCCTTCAAAATTAAAATTGGAATTGGAATTATAATTATAGAGTCCTACTTTATTTAAGATAGATGGAAAAAAAGACCCAAGTATTTCTGAGCACTGCTAAACAACATCTATATTTTTTAAATCAACAAACGCACATATTGAACTCTTTTTCTTTCTTGTCTATATAATTAGATTTCTTGAATGCCACCACCGATGACAGCTTCTTAGTCTTTTTTTTTTTTTTTTTTTTTAGAGGAACAAAGCACAATCTTAGCCCTGGCCTGATCCTTGTTCTCTGAGCAGATAGTTCAGCAGGGATTAATATTCTCTGCTACTTTGATGTTTGACCAGGAATCTGAAGGATTCTAATTTGGCACATGGTCCAGATGTATAAGCTTGCAGACAACAGAGCTCTCAATCCCTGTTGGCACTCCCACAGTGTTCATTCAGGGGCCATGTGTTGTACAGTTAACATAAACATGTCACTCCAGCTACCAGGGCTGCTACCTATTCTTTGTGTGGGCCAATTGTCTGTGGCTAGTCTCACGGTTCACAGAGGGTGTTGGTCTTTATCAGGCAGAGGCTGCCCAGAGATACAGTCCAGATCTTAAAAGATGTCCTGGACACTGATCGCTCTCTGTACAACAGAAAGTTTTAGAAAAAAAACCCAAAATAATAATAAAAAGGTTAGTTTGGTGGGTAAGCTGTCTCTTAATCTTCGCTAACGTGGGCACATGCAGCCTAGTTAAAGTAATTACATTATAGTCAAATGGATCACATTATCTGACACCAACACATTTTTGCCCCCAAGGAGAATCCCTGGTTAACTGTAATCCGCCAGAAGAAGCTGTTTTGAGTGGTGCCTACCTACATTGTAGAGGGGCTTTGAAAAGGTGCAGACACAATGCTGGTACTCATCTCTACTAACAAAAGCTGTCAAGTCAGACAGCGAAAAAACCGGAGGAGGTAGAATGTTTGCTCTGCTTTGTGTCCATTTCCAGCCAGCTTTCAGTGGTCATTAAAAGCTTTTTTTATCAGCGTAATTGCTGAGGATTCACTGACGGGTCGGGTTCAAGACACATCTTCAGGTTACAGTTCCTTATCTGGATGTTGATTGCTTTCACGCTTTCAATTAAGCTGACATTAAAAACAGGCTCTTGAAATGAGATCAGCCCCTCTCCCAGCAGGCAGCATACGATGAAAGGGGAAGTCGTATACTGGGGTATATGCAACCTTTTTTTAAATGTTTTATACAACAACCTTTTTGTCTGAACAATATTTCTACATGATCAATACAAATTCATAATTTGGGTCAGAAAATATTGTTTTTTGAAGAGTATTTATAAATGTTCTGTTAGTATAAGCAAAACAAAAACTAGTAAAACTTTTTTTTAAAAGTTCACAAGATTTGGTAAAGTGTGAGATTGATTACATTTATCAAAATGGGCTTTTAAAAACAATCCTTAAAGTTTTGTGAATATAGCCCAGAGTGTTCCCATGTGCAACAAGTTAATTTTTTTATACAGTATGTTTTGTATCACTTTTCTTGCTTTCCTGGTAGAACACTATTTATAGCAACAGTACAATATTAATGTTTTAATAATACATTCACAAAGAACCCTCAATTGTTTATGATAAACATGTTTAATCACACAAAATACCATGAAGAAGTCTGTTTTATTGATCAATGGCAGATCTTAGTAACATCATTCTCTCACTCCTATTTATTTGTATTTATTTATTTATTTAATTTAGTAGTCACCAATTATTTTTTTGTTATTTTCTCCCCAATTTAGTAGTGTCCAATTTATTTATTTTTTTTAGCTCAGCTCACCGCTACCACCCCTGCTCTGACTCGGGAGGGGCAAAGATGAACACCATGCAGACTCACCATGCAGCCACCCACAGCCACAGGGGTCGCCAGTGCGCGGTGAGCTGAGGACACCCTGGTTGTGCGCCGCCCCCTGGGAGCTCCTGTCCTCAGTTTGCAAAGGAATAGCTGGACTCCAACCGGAGACATCCAGACTATAGGGTGCATCCTGCACTCTACGCGAGTGCTTTTACTGGGTGTGTCTCTGGAGCCCCCTCTCACTTTATTTTAAATGGTACATAAAGACCTTTTTATTTTATTACATGTTCCCATGTGTTGCTACAACTGTTTACGTAAGGTGTGTGTACTGTTTTAAATTTTTTTTTTTTTTTTACATTTTGACCACTTTTTTAAACTTTTAAATTGCATTCCCTGCTCAAGATGGCTTCACATGGACATCTCAGAACTACATTATTATTTATTATTAATTATTGCTTAGCAGAAGCCCTTATCCAGGGCGACTTACAATTGTTACAAGATATCACATTATACACATTATACATTATACAGATATCACATTATTTTTTACATACAATTACCCATTTATACAGTTGGTTTTTTACTGGAGCAATCTAGGTAAAGTACCTTGCTCAAGGGTACAGCAGCAGTGTCCCCCACCTGGGATTGAACCCACGACCCTCCGGTCAAGAGTCCAAAGCCCTAACCACTACACACTGCTTGCCCGTTTCCCATCATGTGGTATGTGAGCAGGAGGATGATGGGAAATGTAGTTCTGAGATGTCCATGTGGGTACAGGAAGCCATCTTGAGGCAGGGAATGCAATTTAAAAGTTTAAAAAAGTAGTCAAAATGTTAAAAAAAACATTAAAACAATACAAGCACCTTACGTAAACAGTTGTAGCAACACAAGGGAACATGTAACACAATAAAATAAAAAGGTCCTTATGTACCCACATTAGCATAACTACATACAATAAATGCAGGCAAACAAGGTCTGCAGAAAATCAATTGGTGGTATTAAGAGCTTTAAAATATACCCTACAGATAGTAGGGTATATTTAACGCTTGCATGTTCTGTGCATGTTCTGTTCTGAGCCAGAAATTAAAATGAGCATCCCCTTTCTTTATCAGAAATAAAAAAATAAACTGCGTCATTGTTTTCCCCTTTATTTCAGGAAAGTACCATATTGCTGTGTTATTATCATCTGTAGCACAGTGTGGCCTGACTTCTCGTGTGTAAAGTGCTCTGGTGATTATGATTATCCCATGTGAAAAGGATAGTTCGCTGCTAGAACTGTCACCAAGTGCAGACTTTGTCTTTAAAAAGAAAAGAATACGATTGTGTATTCTTGAAAGGTCAGAGGCAGGTTGGTGTGAACAATGAAAGCGCATTGGTCTACTGTGAAACCTATCATGTAAAACATATTGACTTCCAGAAAGACACAAAAAGAGATGCAGTTTCTACAACTTGTGTATTGGGTTTTGTGTGTGGGTGAGGTGGGGAAGGACCAGCACGGAAACCTCTCATTTAATTATCATGTCTTGTATAATCTCAACCTTTCCTATCAACAACCCCACACAGCAAATAATAATTAGATATCTTTTGTGACCTGGTATTGCCTTTCTACAAAGCAGACTGCAGAGACAGAACCTGACTGTGCTGTGTTTCAGCTATACACGGAGTACTACATCCTGGATAAACAGGTCTAAACAAATGACACCAATGCCACCAGCTGCCTTTGTTTCGTATTTGTGGTTCACATTGTTAGTTCTTCTTGTTGTTTCACTAACAAGGAGCTTCCCTGTGTTGCTAAGCAAAATTTGGACAGCTGAATTTGATCAACTTTTTACCGCTACCCCCACATTTGTGTTTCTTAAAACAATCGCATTGATTAATTTTTGTAAACAGAGGGGCTTAGCTTTAAAAATGAATGTTTAAGTCAATTTCTGACACAGTAATCCTTTTTATGCTTAGAGTCTTAAATCTGTTGACTAAAGTAATTTCAGCAACGCAGCTTGAGAAACATAAATATTGGAGTTTTGTCATTCATTGTAAACAGCAAAATGGTTTTAATGCTTTTGTGGTACATTAAACCTCATGGCTTGGGTGGGGACTTGGGAGGGCTCACTAAATCTTAAACTGTAATTTGTATGTGGCAAGTTTTTAATAGGTTACAGCAATGTGGGGAGTGGAATTATGCAATGGTCAAACCCTCTTATTTTAAGTGTAAATTATGTGTTGGTTCAGCTCCCTCCAGCGCTGTTAGTTATGGAGCTGATCTTCAACAGGTTCAGACCCATTTATATTTATAAAGCATAGTCCATAGATAAATTGCACATCCTTGCGATGTGCTGTACTTTGTGGTATGCCAATATCTTTTGTCTTTTGTCCGATTTGAACATCATCGATAATGTATCAAAACAACACATTCACTTTGTTTATTTCTTTCTGAAAAAACTTTTAGCAGTCAAAAGTTTAATTAGGCCCTAGCCAATCTTATTTCTGTAAAAGTATACAGTTCTTCCTTGAAATATTGTTTTGTGCAACAGGTAAGAAAGAAAGGAAAAGATGGCTAAGATATGTGTGCTAGCTAGCAGTCTGCTAAGTGTTAGAAATGATTTGTGCAACTGAGCCGAGTTATTAGTGATCTAGTGACCTTGTGACCTGTGGGAAGACTGCAGACACCACACAAGCTGGCAAGGTTTAAACTAATACATGTATGATACAATACCAGCAGTCTGGCACAACTCAGCAGTGTATACAGTCTAATAACAGACTTTGCCAAATCGTATTGCTTGTTGCAGTAGAAATGCAATTCCAATTGTACAGTTTTATCATAGTATAAAAGAGAAAGGATCATTTGGCCTTAAAATCTCTTCCAAATGGAATATGTGTTTTTACATAAACAATTTGACCAGATGTGTGCATGTTTCCCAAACTGTTTGTGGTTCATCTGATACAAATAGTAATTGTTCGTATCAAGCAGATGCTTACTTACCAGAGTGCTCCAGCAGTTCCCTCAGTCAGTTGTATCTGTCTGTTCACTGCTTGTGAAGTGTAGTCAAGGACAATCATCATCAAATTTTTTTTTTTTTTATTTAACTTTATTGATTATTAAAGTGTTGATATGCCAACACTGGCTATCGGATGACATGTGGGTCACCGTGTAAACCTTGAAAGAATTGGACACTGTGGGGTTAAATTATAACAAGAAGTTGAAAGCATTTGGTTAGCTCCATAGATAATGAGCCCATTATCTACATTAGTGTCTCCTGCATCTGAAAACCCCGGCCAGCAATAGATACAGCGAAGTGTCAATGCCCTAAAGCAGAATGCCAATATGTGTCAGAAAATACTCTCGAAATGAGTTAAGTTGTGTCCATATCAATAAGAAAGTGTCAATACCAATATCAAACTAAGGGCCTGACGTCTGATTGAGTTAGTCAGACTGACAAAGAAAGAGACAGATTGCTCACCTGTTCAAAACAAAAAGTCTTGTGGTTGGAAACATATTGTGATTACTGCTGAACTAATGCACAAGAGTTAGTACCGGAATAGTCCAGTAAAGGTGGATGCACAATGTCATAATACAAATGCTATTGTCATCTCAAGTGTGGTCCTGTTTTGAGCCCTTTGTCTTACTGTTATGAGCTGTTCAGATGACATCGCGATGGTTAATTTGCAGAGTGCTTAGACTTAGCCTCATGTGTTTATTATTTTTGACTTGCTATTGCCAGAAATGCTGATATTTGCTCCAGCTTGACATCTGTAGTCAGTTACAAAATAACAAGAACAAAAAAAAAAGATTGTAAACCATTTCACATATAAATACTGGAACATGTGCTATATTATGAACTGTTTGCAGGATATGTGTGTAACTGTATTACTGCATGGTTTGATATTAAATATGATAGCAAACATTAAGCTACAGTACACTAAATAAAGTACACATGTAATACTTGAATGACATGCTAATGCATTGTATGTAGTTGTCAGAGGATTTTGTGGTACATGCATGTATAGAATACAGTGTAATTACATTGTAAGTACAACTTCAGATTAGCTAACATACCATATTCTACATAGCATATTCATTACATGTTTTTGTGCAGGGTACCGACTCATAAAAAGCATGTAAAGCTGCATATAAAATTCAAAGTTGCCCATATACTTACATTTAGATAAGAAAAAAAACCAAGCAGTGAACTATAGAATATAGAAAATGTAGAACATGTGCAGTGCACTTTAATGAAAACAGAGTTTTCTAACTGGCGGACTGTGGTTAAACTAACTTTATTCAGTTGCTATTGGGAGCCTAATGTAATGATGATGCGATCTAGTGATGTCATACCAGCACCATGTGGGCATGCATGCATGCATATAACAGAACCGTCATAACAATTAGATCTAAATATATATAAACTAATTATCAATAGATTGCATCTATTGATATCATCACAGATTAATCTCAAGTGATATCAATTTTCTTTCAGCAAGCTAAATAGCATTGTATCCAGTAGTGAACTACCCCTATAGTAAGTGGTGTACTCCATGGTTAATGTCCCACACATGTGCTGCTCTACAAAGGCTCTGCTGCAATGCACAGATGAGACACATGAATTGTGGACGGTGCCATTTCTCCAAGGGGTGCCCATCCGACAAGTCAATATATAACCAAATTAGTTATAAATGAAGCTTGGGTCATTTTGTAGAGATTGCATAAAATAAAAACTAAATCTTTCAAAAGGTGAATCATAAGTGTTCCTGTCTGGAGATTCTAACATCTGTTTTAGCTGTCTTAAAATGCAACCTATTGGTTAGCTAGCTGGTTAATAAAACTGCTAAACAGGTTTACATAGGTGCCACTCAGGTGATCATAGAACCAGAGAAGCTCTTTAACCAAAATGCTCATCGGAAACCCTGCAAAACCAGCTTTGACCAGTTTGAACCCTTGCTTATTCTAAGTAGACTGGTATACAACAAACACAGATCTTTTACTTTATTTTTGTTTTATTTTAGAGAGCAAGGCTATCCCTTTATACACCCAAATCATGACAAAAAACAGACAGATCACCATTTCACAGTGCATTACGTAATTTACAGTGTGTGCCAATTAAGACGCCTAATTCTTGTTTGTGCTGATTTTGTGTTACTGCTCGTTATATTCTTTTTTTATTAAGTCTGCATGAGCATAAACATTGAAGTAAAAAAAAATATATATATATATATACACTACCGTTCAAAAGTTTGGGGTCACTTAGAAATTTCCTTGTTTTCCATGAAAACATACATATAGCAAAATGAATAGGAAATATAGTCATTGACAAGGTTAGAAATAATGATTTTTAATTGAAATAATAATTGTGTCCTTCAAACTTTGCTTTCGTCAAAGAATCCTCCATTTGCAGCAATTACAGCCTTGCAGACCTTTGGCATTCTAGTTGTCAATTTGTTGAGGTAATCTGAAAAGATTTCACCCCATGCTTCCTGAAGCACCTCCCACAAGTTGGATTGGCTTGATGGGCACTTCTTACGTACCATACGGTCAAGCTGCTCCCACAACAGCTCAATAGGGTTGAGATCCGGTGACTGTGCTGGCCACTCCATTATAGAGAGAATACCAGCTGACTGCTTCTTCCCTAAATAGTTCTTGCATAGTTTGGAGCTGTGCTTTGGGTCATTGTCCTGTTGTTGGAAGAAATTGGCTCCAATCAAGCGCCGTCCACAGGGTATGGCATGGCGTTGCAAAATGGAGTGATAGCCTTCCTTCTTCAAGATCCCTTTTACCCTGTACAAATCTCCCACTTTACCACCACCAAAGCACCCCCAGACCATCACATTGCCTCCACCATGCTTGACAGATGGCGTCAAGCACTCCTCCAGCATCTTTTCATTTGGTCTGCGTCTCACGAATGTTCTTCTTTCTGATCCGAACACCTCAAACTTAGATTCGTCTGTCCGTAACACTTTTTTCCAATCTTCCTCTGTCCAGTGTCTGTGTTCTTTTGCCCATCTTAATCTTTTCTTTTTATTGGCCAGTCTGAGATACGGCTTTTTCTTTGCAACTCTGCCTAGAAGGCCAGCATCCCGGAGTCGCCTCTTCACTGTTGACGTTGAGACTGGTGTTTTGCAGGTACTATTTAATGAAGCTGCCAGTTGAGGACCTGTGAGGCATCTGTTTCTCAAATTAGACACTCTAATGTATCTGTCCTCATGCTCAGTTGTGCACCGGGGCCTCCCACTCCTCTTTCTATTCTGGTTAGAGCCAGTTTGCGCTGTTCTGTGAAGGGAGTAGTACACAGCGTTGTACGAGATCTTCAGTTTCTTGGCAGTTTCTCGCATGGAATAGCCTTCATTTCTCAGAACAAGAATAGACTGACGAGTTTCAGAAGAAAGTTCTTTGTTTCTGGCCATTTTGAGCCTGTAATCGAACCCACAATTGCTGATGCTCCAGATACTCAACTAGTCTAAAGAAGGCCAGTTTTATTGCTTCTTTAATGAGCACAACAGTTTTCAGCTGTGCTAACATAATTGCAAAAGGGTTTTCTAATGATCAATTGGCCTTTTAAAATGATAAACTTGGATTAGCAAACACAACGTGCCATTGGAACACAGGACTGATGGTTGCTGATAATGGGCCTCTGAACGCCTATGTAGATATTCCATTACAAATCAGCCGTTTCCAGCTACAATAGTCATTTACAACATTAACAATGTCTACACTGTATTTCTGATCAATTTGATGTTATTTTAATGGACAAAAAATGTGCTTTTCTTTCGAAAACAAGGAAATTTCTAAGTGACCCCAAACTTTTGAACGGTAGTGTATGTATATATATATATATATATATATATATATATATATATATATATATATATATATATATATATATATATATATATTAAAATGAAGAGCAAACGCAGCTTCTAATAATGAGCAGAACTGTTTCGGTCAAACTCGAAAGTAGCCTACAGTCCCAGTTCTGAAAATGATGGCATTCTCACTAGAAGCAATTAAAGTACAGAGTACGTTAAAGTACAGGAGGCTGTGTGGTCCAGTGGTTAAAGAAACAGGCTTGTAACCAGGAGGTCCCTGGTTCAAATCCCACCTCAGCCACTGACTCATTGTGTGACCCTGAGCAAGTCACTTAACCTCCTTGTGCTCCGTCTTTCGGGTGAGACGTAGTTGTAAGTGACTCTGCAGCTGATGCATAGTTCACACACCCTAGTCTCCTGTAAGTCGCCTTGGATAAAGGCGTCTGCTAAATAAACAAATAATAAATAATAAAGTCTGCAAGGTCCAGTGCATTAAAAGACCCGGAGACCATATCCCTTCCCTGAAACACAACACCCCATGAAATGGAAGGGAAAAGAGGATCTTCAGGTTTCAGTCGAGCACCACCCCTCCCCACCCCACCCCCAGACAATGGAGCTGAGTGTAAGCAGATGTTGTTGCTATATAAACAACTGATCCCTCAGTCCATGCAAGGTCTCAGAGCTGGGAATCTAATGTACAGAGATGGCCTTGATTTAGACAGTTCATCACTTGGGTCGGAATGGCATTTTTACAAGCCTACAGATAACTGGAGAATAACAGCCAAACATTAGTGGCTAGTTTATGGTCTGCAGTAGTGTGAATTTACTAGTATTTTTTTTTTTTTACATTGCAAATGTTTATATACATACATATATAAACAATCATTTTATAAATTACAAAATTGTCAACACTGAAATCTGTTTAGGTATTAGAAAAAGGGAATAAAAAATATATTTTAATCTTAATGTTCTGGAAATATAACATGGGGCCCAATCAGTAGACAAAGATCTTATTTGCACTTTACTACTACTACTACTACTACTACTACTACTACTACTACTACTACTACTACTACTACTACTACTAATAATAATAATAATAACAACTGTTATAGGACTAATGTAATTATGAGTGGGGTGAATTAGGTAATGCTGTGGCGTGGGCAAAGCAACAACCTGTGAGGAAATCCTAGTCTGTTCAGAATTTCATCCAGGAAATGATGACTACAGTATTAATGCCAGTATTAGATACTAGTCTATTTATATTTGTTCTGATCTATGTGAATTATAAGATTATCACAAAGAATTAGTGAAATTAAATTGCTTTATTAGGTGGTTTTCATGTCTGTTGTTTTTTTTAGAATGTTCTTATGCTGAAGTGTAAAATATTACTGTGCATATATATCGGGTTTTGTGTACACCAGAAAGGGGGCTAAGGCTCCAGAGGAAAAATCTATGTCAGCTGTGAAACAAGCTCAGACCGTAAAAAGCCACACCAGGGCCCTCGGACCAAAGGTCAAGCAAAAGCAAAGCCGGGTGTTAAAGGTTACATGTCATTCTGTCACCCTTGTGTGTCAGAAAGGCAGGTTATCGAATTAGTGCTAGAGAAGTCTTTCTTAGGCCAAATTCATGGCTCTCCTAACTTGGGCAGCCAGACAGTAATTTATATATATATATATATATATATATATATATATATATATATATATATAGATAGATAGATAGATAGATAGATAGATAGATAGATAGATAGATAGATATTAATACATATATAACACAATAATCTGTATGTGGTAACTTGAAGGAGAGTTTATTTAAAGAAAGGAGAAAAAAATCTGACAGGGCATTTGTTACAAAAGACAAGCCTGTTCCTAGCAACGAGACCCTTGACGTCAGACTCAAAGCAGACGTGTAAAGGTCATTAAGGCTGTCCCGAGAGAATGTCTATAGTTAGTTCACATAAGGCTGGGGGAAAGTATGCTAAAAAAAGATTAAATTTGTTTTAATATAAAGTTCGAAGATGCAGAGAACAATATCCTGCCTTGAGTCTTTCGTCGTCAGGGTTTCCCGTGAGAACACCAAGTTGGCATAGAGAAACCCGACCGACAGACAAACATATTTACCCCTGGGTGGAAGGTACAAATTAAATTAGCCTGTCACAAAAGAGAGATGTTTTCTCCTTCTGTTCTGATGTCATGGTAGTAAGGAAACATAGTCTGGGGGCCAAGAAAAATGGCACAAATGCATTCATCTTAGCTACCATTCATCCTCCTCCAAGATCTAAACAGAGAAGATAAAAGAATGGCGCTGCCCAAGAACTTCCTCTGCTTAGTTACAGATCCAGCCCTGTAAGGCATGATGGGAAATGGTGAAGTGATTAGGTGAATACATTTCATTTATTATTTATTAATGGGTGCCAGAGGTTTTCCCTGTCAGCTAAATGACTGGAACAGGGAAGGTTTTAGCTCATCTGAGCTGCACACAATTATATCATGGGTAGACACATCTAAATTAGACCCAGTTTATGTTTTTTTTTTTTGTATTACTATTATTAACGTGTGAATTTGCACATATGGATGAAAGTATTTTGGGGTTTTGCTGAGGGACTTTTCTGTGATTATGTTAAACCATGGAGATGACTGCTGTCTGGAGGCATTTTGTAGGGGTTAAATAGGTTAATTAATTTGTATTCTTGTTATTTGTTTATTAAGTATTCAGTCAAAGGGAAAGATGAGGAACTGCATCAGACTATTGCTCTTTTGTATGGTTTAGATCAAAGCTTTCTGGGAAAATGTGTGTTTCGTATAAAATACATGAGCTTTTTCTTTTTTTCAGAATTTCAAGTTTTATTTATAGAACTTCTTGTGGTACTTCTGAAACATAAACCATGCCATTTTCAGTTCACATTTGTCACCAGAACAATGACATTACTGGTACATGCTTTATGTATTATCTGGAATCAAAACTGTGTCAGTCATTCCCCCACGAGTTTTTGAAATGTTACAGCATTGCTCAAGTTTGTTTTTGTTTACAGACGAACTTTCACCTTTGGAACCTCCAGGTCTTTGAAATGGTTCCAGCGATGGAGCAATGACATTGTGACGAAAAGAAGCAGAACCCACAAACAGTTGTGTCAGCTTCTGCAATGAATGCCTACGACTGTATCACATTTTAATAATGAATACAGAAAGTATGTACCATCCCTCGGTGAATGTAAATGCAGCCACAGCTGTTGCAGTATGAACCGCCAAAGTCATAATGGTTTCTCTGACCACAAGCTTTGAACTCTGTGACTGCATCTCTTGTTTAAATTTGAATCATGATTGAATTGGCTATTGTGTTGTAACTTGAACTGACATTGAGTTTGAAACATAAACATGCCTGCATTTCTATCACGTCCCACTTTAAACCTATTAAACAACCAATTAAACAAGTGAACAAATACTGGATTTTTTTTTCTTGTAGTTTAAATGACAATACTGGAAGGTATCTAAAAGCACAACAGTTGCAGGTGTTCTGTTTAGATAGGGTAAGAGGCCTATTTTCAGCTTTGTCCTCATATTTATTTGGAAGTGCTGTTGTGGTTTCCTGCATAGACTTGGCCAAACATTCTCATACACAGCAATTCTTACCTGCAACAAAAAAAGTTCCCTGTGTCTGAACAGCCTGCCTAATTCCAAAATAGCGTCTGTCAGCTGTCGTGCCTTCAGCAACAATGCATTAACCCAGCACTCATACAAAGGAGCTTGGGGATGGGAAAACAGTGTAAACAATGGCATTGTTTACAATTTTGTTTATTATGTTTCGAGAGATTAGTTTTTATTGATTTTCTCATCCCCAGGACTGAAGAGCTGGAGAGGTTCCCAGTAAGACTTGTCTCCTGTCCTCCATTCATCCCGTCACACTCCTGTCACTTCCAATGAAATGACTCTACCTGAATTATGCAGATGAGGCTTCTGTTATGGTTTGAACTGCGAGCTGGGCAGAGACTCTGACTGTCTGATCTCAGCACTCCTGGGGTCAGAGCCTTTCAACCTCGGGGCTTGACTTCTGCCTCAGCCATTTGACAAATCACCCGGGCTCACACAAAGGGCTGGTTGAGCTGCAGAGTGAGTGTTCTCTATACATCACTGTGCTGCACTGTTATGATGTTTCCTTCTCACTTTTCCTCTCAGTAATTGGACAAAGGGAGCGAAAGACGTTTGTGTCCAAAGAATGCTTTCATTTGGGAGGGGGGCTATGATAAATGGCTGCCCTTTGCTTGGAGCTGCTATCCCACCGCTCAGCTCCCATCACAAGAGTGCCTTTGAGTGGGAGCTGGCCCACCAAATCTTTCTTTGGTCTACTCTTTAACTCAGACTTATGAGTGAGATTAGAATTTATTTGGGAGTTTTAGAAATTTAGAAACTGCCCTTTCCATTTGATGATACATTTGTTTTTCAACTAAAAACCCTTTAGTACCCCTTGTAAAATAATATTGATATACTGGTACAATGGATTTTTGGCTGAATTATTGTGTACTTAGCAGTTTGTTTATCTGGAATTTTTTTTTTTTAACGGAAATAACTTGTAGGGAATTCCCTCATCAAATTTGAAAGTGTTTTACTTTCTATTATGTTCAAGGTATGACAGGCACACATATCTTCTTTATACTGACGCAATGTGAAAAAATGATTCTTGGTTGTATAAATGCCACTTAATACACATAATGAACCACTAGCCAGAACACAGCGCAACATTATAACTGCAGTGGGGTTAAACATGCTAAGAACAATATTTGCTTTACATTGATCCAACCTTCCACAATACCAATGATAAGGTGTATTTTACAAGCATTTGTTTTTGGTTAGTTTTTTGTAGAGGGGGTAGGAGGGAGAGTCTTGTTAATTTTTAGCTTTCTACGATAATTATGTTTCAGTGTTGTATCCTGATTTTATGCCTCCCATCTTGAGGTCTTGACCTTACCTAACTTAAACCAACAAATAAAGGAATGCCATTAGCAGGAAGGATTATGCTGGTCTTTTATGTGATTTTCTTGGTTGGTAGGAGTCTAATGCAGAGGAGGCAGGACCACATTAAATCATTACTGCCTCTCAAGACAACCTTCTGTTTTGTGGGTCTCTAACCCACTGTATAATCCAATCAAATACTAAAAAGGTTAAAGCATAAAGGCCTTTAGGTTTGGGGGAATGTGGCATAGGATCGGCAACCAGGGTTGTGGCAAGATGTCACAAAAGTCTAAAGAGAAATTATTCAAGAGTCTTGTTTGTGCTAGAATATCTTTTGTTGGTTTAGTAAAGAACCAACAGATTTTCAAAATATTCCTTTTGTTTTAAACATACATACAGTATAGTAAACGCCAGTTTGATGCCGTCTGCCTGCGTCCCCCTTGGATAAAGTCCATGGCACCTGCTTGCACTGTGCCTGACTGTAGCCAGTGGAATCGAAATGATTTAAACAATGGTAGATCTTAATACCACCATCCTCATTTTTATAAACCAGATCTTCTGTGAACCTTTTTAAAATTGTTATTGTATGTAGTTATGGTTATAATGTATATGCATAGATCACCCCTGGGGGAAAACCCCAGCTGGATACAGTGTATCCAGGAGGCTGTGTGGTCCAGTGGTTAAAGAAAAGGGCTTGTAACCAGGAGGTCCCCGGTTCAAATCCCACCTCAGCCACTGACTCATTGTGTGACCCTGAGCAAGTCACTTAACCTCCTTGTGCTCCGTCTTTCGGGTGAGATGTAATTGTAAGTGACTTTGCAGCTGATGCATAGTTCACGCACCCTAGTCTCTGTAAGTTGCCTTGGATAAAGGCGTCTGCTAAATAAACAAATAATAATAATAATATCCGTTATCATTCTTTTTTCTTGTGTGTGTGTGTGAATTATGAAAGGTGGGGGACAATGGCAGTGTCTACAATCAGGCATTATGGGTACAGGGAGGTTCCTTAAGAGTTTCCCCTCATAACTTTGTTAGCATGAGACCACCAAAGTAATTTTACTTGAGCTGAGCTGGATTCAAATGCAGTACTGGAGTTATGCATATCACAGTTTTTACATGGAGTGAAACTTGCTAATGTATCACAAACTATTGACTGTATCTGAATCTGGGTGAATAAAGTCTGGTGTGTCAGATTTACATGTTTACATATATCTAATGACCTGATTATTCAATTATGATGAAACTAGCAAAGGACGTTCTTTAGTAATTGAGAGTATCCGAATCTAGGGGTGTTTGAAGACTGCCTGTCACACTTACATTGTTACATGTGTATAGTAGTCATGGGGATTTACGGTACTTTTTCATGATATTGAAAGCCCTTATTTTCTCTTTACAGCCGTGACTTTAAATGGGCTGATTTTGTTGTATGTGGTTGGATTATAATGCATTCTATAAGATTGAAAATCTTAGTTGACAGGAGGTACCCTTTTAAATTGGATCATAGTGTTAACACATCGTAATATAACACCAAGTGCAATAAATACACTCCTCAAAAAAAGAAGTCCTATTTGTTAACAATAATTTTAAAAAATAAGTTTCCTCCCCTTCTCCTTTCTGTACTGTTTTTTAAATTTGTTTATAGTTTTACAATAACAAAACATCAAAAGCAAATATACAATCTGTACTGAAGTAAATAAATAATAAATAAAATCAATCATAAAATCATATGCTTAACTAAATAGTCAAAATAATAATGAGATTCATTAAAAAAAATAGCAAAATGGCAGTTATAAGAGAATCACACAGTCTGGGGTCTTCTGTACTGTTTTGAGACAATGTGAAGAGACACACGGTGTAGTCAGGCCGCTGTTTTGGGTAAACAGCAGTAGGCTCAGAGGCTATTGTGTTTGTTGGTGTTTTGCTTAATCCTTTCCTGAGTCTCTGGAGTGTTGCCTTCCCCACTGGCCAGATCCCTTCTCAAGACTGACCGCATTCTGTTACTGACCTGTGTAACCAGGCCTGGGACTGTTGCACCCTGTTTACACTTGGCAGATCTAATCCGTTTTTAAAACCAGTTTTAAAAGGCAGTGCAGACTTAACGTGGTAGTATAAACACAGCTGACTGGCTTAAAGCTGCCTGTTTTTATTCTGATCCTAAACCGCACTGAAGAATCTATGCCATTTCTGAACCTGCTGGAGACAAATTGTGAAAAAAAAAAAAAAACAGAGCTGAAACTTGAGCTGGAACTCTCTCTCACACACACGATTTTCAATAACTGTTATATAGTTTTAAATGAAAAATGTAACTCCTTAACTGTGAGAATGCTAAAGGAGTTACATTATGTATTTAAGGCTGCATTCACACTGGGTCCCTTTCAAACGGACTCGGTCTGGTTTGTTTCGTTTGAAACAATGTATCAATGTGCTTGCTGTTCACGCTTATCTGCAAACAAGATGACCGAGTTTGTTTGGATGCGAACTAAAGTTTGATTTTTTTTGGTCCTTTTCCATTATTTTTCAAGACTGAGTCTGTTTGTGTTCACAATGCAGTTTTCAAATGAACTTGGTGTGTTTATATCCTGCAAAGAATATTGAAATATGGCAGCTATTGATGCGCTGCTCCGGTATTTAATACAGCATGTTTTAGATGCTTACATATTGCTGTGTAAGAAAGCACTGGGGGAGTGTGACAGAAATAGAATGCACTAACTCATCGACCCGGAAGGGAAATGATGTGGCAGCCGCGGATTGGAGGAGCGGCTGCAATCGTTTACCAAGGGTTCATGCGTCATGGTTCAAATAGGGACGAAAGCGACGTAATCTGTTCCTTGGTATGGTTATGCTGAAACCGGAAGGACCTGTATTGTTATAAAGAAACGTGAGTGTTTTGTTTGTTTTGCCTGTCTGTCTAAAAACTCTGTGATTGTTCATTGTTCACACTAGACGGCTAACATGATCTGGAGCTATCTCCCACAGCCAGCACTAAACCCGGACAACACTGCACTACGTATTCACCATTGCTGCATGTAATAAATTGTACCTCATCACAAGCACTACAGCACTCACTCTGGACCTGTGACCGGGTTTGTGTCTAATTGTGTTTAGTACTGTGTTTATTATTTACGGGACTGCAACCCTTTATTATTACTGTGCAATACACATTGTTGTGTATTGCAAGCTCCTTATTGTTTACTGGTTGGTCATCAGACCGTTGGATTATAAATAAACAAACCATTTCACCTGTACTTTGTTGTCTGTTTGTTTCATTGGATTACTTCACCTGCTCTACACCTGCGCACTAATTCCCACTTTGCCACAGGGAGCACTTCACTAATTTAATTAATACATGTATGGAATGCCTACAGTACGAGAGTAATGCAGTTTACGCAATTCTGCACAGTTCTCCTACTGTCATCATTAAACAAAATAATTTAAGGAAAGACTGAATATATTTTACTATTTTTGTGAGTTTTGTCTAGTTTGGCTTGGATTTTGGCATCTGGCCAAATTTCTGTCAGAGCTTCAGTTTCTCCCATTGTCTAGATTTCTACAGTGTAAAACTGTGGTAGTGTAGCAACTCTGAAGCCGTTGAAATAACAGTATATAATAACACAATAATAGTTTAAAAATTAAACACTGGGTGAATTTATTGCTAACCCTTTACGACGCACGCTATTATTGTGCTGTCTGATTTAATCTGCTTTTATGACTGCAGCCATTAGGTTTGACAATGTGTTCATAAAGGAAAAACTATAAAGACATTTCTTTTAAATCGATTCTCATTAAGCAACGTATGTGTTTTTTTAGGCAAATAACAGAATGGATGATTAAAAGGACCACACCTTGAATAATTAAGAGTTTCAAAATCTGTAATTGTAACCTAGCACATTTGTAGCTTAGTGTTTTCCGAATTAAAGGTCCACGAGGGATTGCACAGTTCATGTGATAATTTAGCTCTGGACTGAAATGTGTAGTCAATGTGACAAAGATGGAGACTTGAGCATTCTTGCAGATAAGTAATCTGCTTAGAGAAATACACCTACAATATCATCACCTATCATGTCTTTTAAGATGCTGCTATTTGCACTTTAACCCAAAGGCAGACAACGGTCATGATTTTTAAATTTTTTAAATTTATAATTCACGTCCTAATGAGAAATGTGGTGTTTCAAATTAAAAATGAACTCACTATTCATCAACACCTGTCAGATTGCCATTTGAGAAATGAATTACAAAATGTTTATTTTTTTCTTATTAGTTGATAAACTCCTTGTAGATCACTGCTTGTCATGCTGTAAATGATTGGCTTTACAGTTAGAAGTAAAAGTGTTCTTCAGTTCAATGGGATAGGGGTCTGTAACTTTAATTAGTAATGCAATCAGGAAACACTGTGGGAAGCACTTAAGGGTAAAATCTCTCCAGGGGTTCCCATGTAAAGGCGCTGGACCATGCTGCTGTTGCTCAGACAACACTGCCTGCAGCCTGATACCCCGGATACATTTAACTTCCCATTTCCTGAACAGTGTAGTAAATGGGTGCAACCAGGATTGGGAAACCGGGCCCATTAACTGTCTCTTAATCTCCCACTTTAAACTTTGTCTGAATGGGCTGTTGCTTTCCCATTTTCGTAACAATAATAAAGGACTTTCTAAAGCGTACCTGTGCTCACCATGCTAAATCATATCTAATGGTTTCTAAGTACAAGTATTTCATTTCCTTTTGTAACCACAGGCCGTTCTTCACCCATTCTCTACCGTTTCCACATTAGTACAGAGGTTTGCTGTTCACAGACAGAGTTGCACCTACTATCTGCCCGCTATCTTATTCTGATGTCTTATCCATCATTACCTAAATGGCCATGCAACAGGGAGATACAGATTGTATATTAAAACTATACAGAGGCCATTTGCAATTTAAAAAATTGTTATACAAAATCCAAAATCCAATGGATCGTAAAGGTTAAATTGAGCAACCTCATTCTACCTTAAGCTGCCTTCTATAGACTGCAGTCCACAGGTGTTGTTTAATAGAATACATATGAAGAAAACTCTAGAGTGCATGTAATAATAATAATAATAATAATAATAATAATAATAATAATAATAATAATAATAATATGATTATTAGTGTTTATACCTGTATAAACTACAGATGTTTACAGCCATATTATTTACAGTTCTCGCACAACCCCTGTAAGATTAGAAGACTGCCTGTACCACCTGTTGTTAATAAACGTAAACATCTTCACTGACTTTGCCTCAGAACAGCTGTACAAAGCAAGCGGCAAGATTTCTAATTATTTTAATTTATAAGGAGGAACACGTATACAAATTCAAAGAAAATGAAAAACAATGGGAAAAAAAACTTTGAGCAATATAAAAATTGTATACAAATGTGAGAAACCCGAGAAACTAGAGAAATTTGTCCAGTCCTTGACAACCAATTACAACCAATAAAGTCCACATGTAAATCACTGAAGCTATATATGTCACAAAAGGTCTAGATTATGCCTTAGAATAACAATGTAAACTTTTCTCAAAGCACTTAGCATGTGAATGTCATTACAGGGTGCAGTAGCTGCAGTATACAAGGAAGGCAGCAATCCAGCATAGAGATGAGGCTTGTGATTGTGGTGTTTTCGTATGGGTCAAATGTTCTCTTTGGTGTCTGTTCTATGGTGACATTCAATCAAACTTTCAGAGGCATGGTATATCTGTCTATAGAATGTTATCATCCCTTTGACTAAGCGCAGGTCATATTTTATGATTGAACCAGGACCCAGTATTATAGCTAGAGTTTAATTCACTGTGCCATACCAAAGGAAGCAAGGCCAGGTTTGCTCTAACATAATATGGCTCAGCTAAATGTGATATTTTTTAGCATATTCATATTTTTTTGCTGATAGCTAAATAAAAAAAGAAGGAATTTTAAAATGAATAGTGTGAACAGGAAAAGGAAGGTTAACCTTTGATCCCAGATTCCTGTTTCCATCTCCGGTGACTGCTGAGCCTCTCTTTGAAGGGCACCTATCTGATCCTCACACTTCAGTCACAATCCTGCAACTCTCCCAAAGGTAAACTATTGCCCCATGGAGTCAGATAAAGAGATAGAGAGATAAAGAGAGGGAGTCCTATCTGAAATCTAGCCTTTTTACACAGCAAAAGGAACAAATTTAAAAGCTTGAATCTGAATTCAAAGTTAAAGATCTATATCTCTTGTGAAATGAACATCATTGAACATATATATACTGTATATATATTTTTATTGTTAACCCAGTAACATTCAAGGGAGAAGTCAGGCCAAGGATGAACTAAAAGTAGCATGGAGATCTGCCTGTAATGCAGATATCTCCTCTTGTGAGCAATTACTCTGAATTTGGCTGCATAAGCCTTCAGGACCATGATCTTTCCCTTGACAGAATCAAAATTGTATCTAAATTACTTGGCATGGCAATAATGTAAATG
Source organism: Acipenser oxyrinchus oxyrinchus (assembly GCA_030684275.1). Lineage (NCBI taxonomy): Eukaryota > Metazoa > Chordata > Actinopteri > Acipenseriformes > Acipenseridae > Acipenser > Acipenser oxyrinchus. The sequence goes on from CM060248.1 coordinate 6,333,185, forward strand.
AACCCTCAGCTTTGTTCAACCCAGGCAAGGTCAGCGCATCCAGCTGTCAGTTCATGTTCACGAGTAATCTTTTATGTGCCTTTGCCATTCTCTGTCCATCTCTCCGATCTTGTCGTTTTCTTCTCTCCGCTGTTTTTCCTGCAGAATTGTTTGATGGGCCCTGCTGTTGAGTTGGCCCTGGACTCCCTGAAGGATTGTCCATTTGGCATCTCCATTTGACCCCCTGTGTTATCACCAGTTTGGCATAGCAAAACAGTCGGCTCATGCACAGCTTATTCACTTTAGACATTCCCAGCAATAGAACTGATCTTAAGCTGGTCAGCGCTGGTTTTGCTGGTCATGAAAATGCACATCTCATTCTAGTGCTTCAAGAGAAAAGGCACTTTGTACATGTTTACAGTGTGCAGTATTGTACAGTGTAATTTGCAGTAGTATCTAGTTTGTAGTTCTGATCTCACCTTGTGTTTGTGTGATTTCTGATCACTTAAGCAACAGAACCCTTATTAGGGTTTTGGGGCAGTACTGTCTGGTTGTTGACAGGAAGGTAAGAGCGACTGTACTGACAAGGGCAAATACCAAGGTATTGTTAGATAAACAAGGTTTTATTGAGATTAGAAACTGGTAAACAGTGCCTATATTGTCACTTTAAACTTTTTAAATTATTGACTCTGAAAGTTCCTTTAGTGTCCTGCAATGAAGGTTACTGATTGGTAGATGAAAGCTCTGAAGTTTCTTAATTTTGGTTGTTCTTCCAGTAAAATATGATGCTGGGGCGATAGCATTTTTTAAAATGTAAACCAGCAGGACGGAAACTTGCAAGAAACCAATATATACACTATGTGGTCCAGTTTCTGACTATTATTGGTAACCAGCAAAGCAGCAGTTTCTGGAATTTCTATTAAGGATAGCAGTCACTAAATGCTCAAGGTCACCAATCAAACCCTTTTCTTCTTTCTTTTCCTTATTTTAATAAGGTGTTTTCTTGAGTTAAATTCCCAGTTCAAGTATTATCATTTGATTTATAATATAGAATCGATGCACTTCAAAATGCAGGTGCATTAACCCATGTAGTTCCACTATATATTTACTACATGCACTTACCACCTAATTCTGTGATTAGCACATATAATGACGTTGTAAGTGTGCATATTAAATAATACAGTGTAGCTACAGTGTAGCAAATGTACCTGTTTTTGAATGATGTCCAAAGCTACAGCAGTTTACTATTTAAAATGTAAAAAAAAATGCATCATTCATAATTTATATCGCGAAATAGTGCACAGAAAATGAAAATTGTCTCAAGAGGAATTGTCACCTCCAGCATTATACAAATATTTAATTAGGAAAAGCCAAATCCTCTTGATTGGATCAGATTCCCAGTTTAGAAGATAATTTCATTTTTTTCCAAATGAGTGGTGTCCAGTAACATGTATTGTGAAGCCTGCACATAATTGAAACAAGTCTCCCTGGCTATAGAGCTGAGCGACACGTTGCATTAGAAAGCAATTACAATGTAGATCTGATCTTTAGACCCAATATATGTTTTACAGTATAAAGCTCAAATAAATATATAAAAGTAAATATGTTCTCAGAATTATTTTAATATTCACACTTCCTAGAACTTCATGTTCATTATTTAAAAAATGTATAAACCCATCCTTTTAAATGTGTGCTGGGGTTGAAGTAGGAGCTTCGGTTTCAGCTGTCATGTGCTTTTATAGAACTAGATGGTGACATGTTGGGCCCTAAACCATTAAAAATAAACAATTAAGAACATTGTGAGCCCGCACACATTTTCAGTGGTGAGCTACCGGAATTGAACCAATCTGTAGGGGTCTTTCTCCCCCACAGTCCCCCTGTCTGTCGAAACCCGCCGTGTAAAAATGGGGCAGGTTGCGGAGTTCAAGTACTCCGAAATGTGAATCGAAACAGCTGCCCCTAATCACTTGCACAAGCCAGGCTTAAGGGCTCTCCATTTCACCTCTCATCTGCCAGGAATTTTGAATTTCCTGAGCAAAGATCAAATGGCAGTCTGTGTCACAAAGGGCTTTGATATGCGGACACCCAGCTCAATGCCCTCTGCATTGGGATTTCTGCTTGACAGCACCCTCAGTGTCACCTACGCTTGGTTGTTAGTGCTTAGAACATTCGGTTTCTCTGACATCCTTCCCCTGAATTAATTTTTAAATCTAACATAAGGTGAATGCTTCAAATGAAGTGGCATAACATACAGTGCAACATCATACCATCTTTATAAGGTGGTATAGTCATGGCTCCTGTTTGCCCCATAATGCCATTTTTATTACAAACAGTATTGACTCTGGACTACAGCTTCCGACTATGGTATTGTTTTGTGCAAAACTCTGTAGAGAATGTAAACACACCCAAATGCCTGTTGTTCTGATGAAGTGAAGTGTACAAAGAAAGGCATACTGTAGAAACAGACACCAATAGTATTTCAATGTACACTTGATCATGATTTAATAAACTGCAGGAGCAAAAGATAATGTGATGGAAATGTTTTAAAGGCTGAAACAGAGGTTTTTTTTTTTTGCTTTGGTTAATGTTAACAAATAAAACAAGGATTACCAGTAGTGCAAACTTCTTGAAAGGATTGGAACAATTATCCAAGATTATCAATATGTTTGGATTTAATTAATGATCGAATTCAGTCATTTCATTATGTTTTTCCATTCTTTATGAGTATGGTGTTCTTAAACGCCTGTTTTGTGGAAGGAAGAAATGAGATGCAGAACAACATTTTATTTAGCTTGTCACTTCCTTTTTTGGCATAAACATTTTCAGGAAAGTCAGTAAAACACAAATGCAAGATGAGATACTAAAATGGGAAAATGCACATGTACTGTATTGCTCTTAAACTACCGCAGCCTTTTTTAAAAAAAAAATTATGTTATCATACAGCTGTGTTTCTAAAAGCTGATTTAGCTGATTTTTCTCTTCCTTTTTTCAGCTGAGGAAGTATGATAAATTGGTCTTTTTAGGACACCTAGAAGAAAAGGCATGACCTTGTGTTCAGTTTTGGAGAAAAGAGGAAAACAGCAAGCCTTTTCCAGGTTTTCATCAAAGATTTTCTTAAGACTTCTGAAGTCGTGCTGCACATTCATTTGAGGAATGGGCTGGAAACTTCCCAAACGTGCTTTGCAGTGAAGGTATTTCTTGGACCAGAGTAACATGTAAATACATTGAGCCTTTTATCTTTATGAGTTTCAGTGTCTGACTTTCAAGCCCTCAGTCAGGACTTCATTCCCTGCTGGGCCTGTAGAATTCATATCAACGATTAATGGATAAACCAGTAATATTGTTGCACATTGTTGAAACCTCTTTATTATCCCCTTGGTGATTTGCAAGGACAGTGGGATATTAACGCACAGATTGTGTCTTTGTTGGAAATCGGCATGCCTCTAGTGTGTTGTGATATTGTGGGATATCACCGAAAAGTGGCAATATCCCTCTACGATATACATAGTGGTGGTGTCCTGAGATATGGCCACAACTGTGACTTCACAAAGCCCATTGAAAAGAACACGAACTGTGTCATAAAAAAACAAACCCTCTCACTCTTGGACTTCTTTCTGAACCATTTTTCTCAATCTATTAACATTTTGTTTTGTGTAAACATGTACTGCTCCTGTTTTACAGGGCACCTTTACATTTATAAATAGTCTCAAAGATCTCTTCCTAGTAATGAATAAAAAATAAAAAAAAAACACTTGCTTAGTTTCAGGTCATTAGAAACTCTACAGCTAGATGGAAACAATCGCAAAATGCTTTCTAGTTGAAGGTGCAAGGCACATGAAATAAATGAAATTAAACGATGTTAAAAATACTTATGGGATACATGGGATAGCTGACCCAAGGCTATTAGGTATGGAATTTAATTAACTTCCGTTATGCCCGGCCTACCCCTGCTCTATTTTTGCGCACAGCACTGACACCAAATGTGTTAATTCTCCACAAGATAAAAAAAAGTAAACCAACACATGCTTTTTGTGGACAGAGAAGAAAATAGTACAGGGTCTTCCATTATTATGTTCAGTTAACCTAGACGGTCCCATAAGAAGCTGAAATCGGATGATCTTTTGTCAAAGTACTGTCAATGTAACATGAAAATCTTTTGCTGTACTTAGAAAAATATGACCAACAAAGAGTTTTTTTTTTTTTTTAAAGCACAAACCAGACTGGATTTCTGCAGCATTCAAAAGCATTGTAGAAACTGACCTTCACAAAACTTGCAGTGGAAAATATAAAAGTTCCACAACAATGTAGGCTGAGCTTTGACTGGGAAGGATTGTATGAAAGTAACCCGTTGCCTGCTGTGCAGTGTCCAGATCTATAAAATACCTCAGGTATATAGCTCTGCTGAAACTGCCCTAACCCAAAACAAACCCGGCACTCAAACTGCAGCTGTTTGTAGGTGCATGGAGGCGCAGAGCTGTCAAAAGCCATATGCGCGGGCTGCTGGGCACATCAGGTATGTGGAATTGTCGACTGGTTTCAAGGAAATTCACAGACACAGCAACCTTTTTAAAAAGTGTACAGTGGCATTCCATGGTAAAAAATAGTTGTGTTGTGTAGCTAGCCGTGATGGAAACTAAGTTCAATGTATCAGAAACCCAAATAAAACATACTGTAGTTCTGTCCAGAAAAAAAACTATAGTTTCCTGTAATGTACTACAGTATGTGCTGCAAAACTACAGAATGTATTCCAGTCTCCTACTCCTCTCCCAGTGATTAGTCTTTGATTTGGACCACGACCACTTTTTCCCACTTTCAGTGTTGTGCCAGTGTGGCTGAAGAAGGCTGTTATACTTGATTTAAACATTCCTTCTGCGGGGCTATTGGGCTTGTATACTTTCGTATCAGCAGCAGTGTTGTAAAGAGACTAACTAGTACAATCTAAGGAATTGCTTTACAACACCACAGGAATAATTTACACAAAGTACTAGTCGTAGTAGTCGTAGTAGTCGTAGTAGTCGTAGTAGTCATAGTAGTAGTCGAGGTAGTAGTAGCAGCATTAGTAGTGGAATATAAAAAATGTTTTGCCATTCAACCAAGAAACATTATTAAGTCAAATTGAATTCTGGATTCAGACAAAGAGGTACTTAATGTTATATTTGAAGGTAATATGATGCAATTATTTTAACATGCCTATAATGTTGAATACATTTTACCCATCGTACTGATGCACAATGGATTGTAAAATACAGTGTGAAATAGTCTTTATTAAAGCGCTTAATACAGATCACTTTTTCCTTTTTAAAAATGTATTCTTTTTTTCATAGACTAGTTTACAGAATGCAAGGGATTAATGACAGGGGGAAGAAAATTGCTTTTATCGTGCCTGAGGAGTCCGGGAGTGATTTAAGTGCTTTGTTTTTGTAAGAGTCCGCTGTCATTAAAATAATTCATTACTGATGAATATTTTGCCTCGGCTATTAATCAGCTGCCTTCTTCTAAAGCACAGCATTTGGAGCGTCAGTATTGTTTAAGTAAACCTGGGAACACTAACCTTGTCCCGTTCAGGGGTCGAGTGTGGGAATGAATCTCTTCGAGCGCAGGGGCTAAATTACTTCAAGGCTGGGCCACAGGAGATTTGAGGAGTGCCGGACAATCACAATTTATTTTCAGGAGCGGATTGTGTGCAGGGCCGAGGGGAGTAGGAGCTCTGCGGCGTGGTTTTTTAAAGGCTTCCCTTAACCTGTCTGTGCTAATTACATAAATCACTGCAATAAACCGTTTTGCATTCACTCGCCTTGGCCTGAAGAACAAGTGACCACATTTTGACCTTTTCTTTCGGGACCCTCTGACCCTCACTCCTAGGTTCAGGCGGTCAATTGCAGGTCACCAGCGAAGGGGGCGGGGGGTGGATTTGATGGTGAGGGCAATTACAGAATCATATTTGATTCCCATCCAATTGCTGCTGAAAATAAATGATCCACAGGTGCTGCCACACCAAGGCCAGCACACACCAAGGCCCATTTAGATAAAGGTACACTACAGAACAAGCTTTTCTCTCCTTCTGTCTGTCGTCTCCACTCCAATTATGCCTGCACCAGGTTGGCCATTTATCAGTATAATTGGCTTATAGACAGGCTTAAACATTGTCAAACATTCTTTTGAGAGCTGTTACTATTTTTTTTGACAGCTGATATTGTATCTGTTTTGTGCATTTGTGAAACCCTTAACGTCACTGAAAGACGTCTGTTAAAACTAAGCAGAATGCTGATCATTTTTCAGTGGGGCTTTAGGCCTCAAGTGTTCACCTGGGTCACGGATACGATTTATGAGTCCCAAGTCCCTATATCTGACAGAGAGAAAGCTTACACCCCCCATTACATACACACATACCCTCACACACAAAACAAAGTCCAGTAACTTTGTCCACACACAGGCTTTCCCCCCACAGGCTGCCAGAGTGGGAGAGAGTGAGGTAGTGAAATTGATGCCTCTTAGAGATACCAGAGTGGACATCAATAAAATCGAGATTGATACGAACCAGTGGAGTGACATGATTGCAGGAAAAAAGGTTAGAACAACACAGGAAAGTTATTTATGTTAACTTCAAGGACAGTGAATTTGTCATAGAGCCACCAGTTTTAGAAGGAATTGGCTCCCTGTATTGTTAATGTAACATTTGACAACGATTGTTAAAGTGTTTGTCATTGCATCTTTTCATAAAAAGAAACATTTTCTTAATAATAATAATAATAATAATAATAATAATAATAATAATAATAATAAGAATGCATGACAGCAGTCAGCACTAAGAAAACACAACAGCCATTATCTTTGTAGCAATATCCCATGTATAGCTATGAACGGATGAAATTCCCATACACATATTTTAGTTTTGCGATCCACAGTCTAGCCCTAAGACCCTCAGAACTCTATTACGGAATAAAGGTACCAGACTAGGCTAAGTGTGCTATTCAAGAACGCTTCTACTCCATCACCCAGCTGTGTGCTTATTAAAAACTGGAAGATCTGTTCCGCGCAGGCTAGTAAAAGGGAGGGCAGTTTTTCCACCTCTATTTTTTTTAATTAGAACCCACTTTCTATTGGTCCAGCAGCTGATGTCTGGCTGTAAGGGTTTAACAATAGGCATCGTGATTTACAGCCTTAGAAACTGCAAGCCCCAAATACCTCCAGTTCAACAAGGCAGCAGGAGCCTGGGCTCATTGAAAACTCCACTAATTTGTTTATTGCCATCTTACTCTGCCCCTCACACCATTGATTACCACTCAGCAGACTAATAATGGCATTTGCAAAGGAAAAGAGGGAAAGGGGAGGGGGAGAAAAACTCTAATCTTCACAGGAAATCTCGGGTTGACCTGAGGTGCCTTGCTACTGAACAGCTAAACGAATCCACCTCTTACCTTTATCAGATACTTGAAAATTGAAATTGTAAACAACGTCAAGCCAGGGTCAGTGTGTGTGTTGTATGAAACTGTGGCACTGATGGCATCTGGCCTTGTGCCACACTCACACACAAACAGGGAGAGATGCAGAGAGGCACACTTGTCTGCATCATTGTCCTGGCAGGTCTCCTGCTTAAATTCCACTGATAGGACTTTAATCAGTTCTTAATCTCCTTATCGCCCCCCGGGTGCTGATCAGCCTAAAAAGCTTAACGTAATGCAGGGCCCCCGTAAGACTCTGCCACTTGAAAGCATAAGGTAGGCCGCTGAGGTTTTAGTTAATCTGATTAGCAGTAATTAAAATAAACTGTTAAAAAAGCAGCCTTGGTATTTTAATGGTGAAATCGGAATGCCATGAGTGGTACGAGCAGGCATTAAAGAAGCCAGCCCTGGCACTTGGGTTCTAAATGAGGAGGGAAAACGTTAAAAGTCTGCCCGTAGATGTTGAAACAGTGCTGTATTTACATGTTTTAAAATGCTCTTGGCTTCAGTACCATTTTCACTGCAGTAGTGATTTTTGTGCAGTACTGCTTTTCATTTCTAATTTTATTTTAGCCATTTGTAACAAATCGTATCCAGCTTGTGTCTGCTAGGAGAGTAGCATATGCATGAGTCGATTAAACTGAGCGAGTAAATGTTATCAAGCAACAAATTCATTTAGTTTTATTTATGTAACCAATTTACAAAGAAAAGATCTTTTTTGCAAAGCAAGGTAGTTGGTACAATAATTACACTGAGATCAGTGATAAGAATTGTGTTAATCTATTCTTTATTCTATACAAGATGAGCATACTTTACTGAAGTACACACTGTACTAGGTAGTGTGTTGTTGCTGTAGCCAAATCGACCCAGCCTGTTAGCATGTGCACTGACTAGTACAGCACTGATGTAAATGTTAGATCCCTGGAGCACCTCTTATGACCAGACTGACTTGGTAAACTTTCCATGACCCTCTCTGTTTTTTAAACTCAAGGGCACATAAGGATACTGGACTGGGTTTTTTTTTTTTTTATTACTATGAATGCTTGAGTTACCTTATGCAGTTACATGTGAATGGAAAATACATTTATTCTTTGCACCTCCATTATGTTTTACTGACTGAATTGTCAACTCCAATAGATTATTAACTAAATACATATAGTAAATATCTATGGGTAATCAGGATATGCAAATTTCAGCATTACAAGAGCCAATCGAACCCTGCAAAAGCTGCCAAACGCCTTCTACATTCCCAGCTTTTTAAAAGTCAGAGCAGAGCAGAGCAGCTGCAGACATGTTTTGCCGAGTTCAAGGTTCATCAGTGCAGTGTAACTGTACTCCGACTAGTGAAACTTTTCACTAGTCGGAGTGCTGTTACACTGCACTGATGTGCCCCAAAGAGGGCGAAACATTTACTGTGCTCTGATTTTTAAATCGTTGTGAATGTAAAAGCATTTTGGCGACTTTCATGTGATTTGATTGGCTCTTGTAATGCTGAAAGTTGCATATCCCAATTACCCATAATTCTAAAGCTACTGCTTTTTCTCACCTTAACTCTAAAGCTACTTTTATTTTGATGTATGAATATTTTAATTTATAAATATATATATATATATATGTATATGTATATGTGTGTGTGTGTGTGTGTGTGTGTGTGTGTGTGAGTGTGTGTGTGTTTTGATTTTGTTTCTGATTATAGTAGGGCAACATTCACTCAAGCACTTAAGCTGTGAGCGCAACACAGGAGTTCTGCAACACAGGAGTATGTTCATGAGGTGCACATGTATTCCTGATGCATTTGGGCTGTACAGCACTCTAATCCTCATTTTGTGTTGACTGACAAACCCAGTTGGAGATCTCCTAGTCCCCAGGTTCAGTGTGAATGTGAGGGGAGGCTGAAGTTCACATCACCTCCCTGTCGCCCACATGCTTTAGGTCATGAAGGCTGGAAGGAAGGAGCCCACGCATTTAGTGTAAACATCTTGTCTTTATTGTCATGTAAACAAACACTGACTCATTGTTATACCTCAAAACACATGGGTGTGACTTCTACAGTATGGAGGGCTGGGTGGGTTGTTTTTATCAGTTTACTCATTCACAGTCTTCATCCAGGAAAAGTCTCATTTGAATTGAATTATTTCTCCTAGGATCCTAGAACAGAAACACAATACAACAAGATCTGTATTAGGTGACAGTGTTGTGCAGAATATTAATAGCAAAGTAAGGAAACCTGCCAATTCCTGTGCACATTTTTTAGAATGTCAGATCCGAGCCCAACCCTAACTGGCTTGACGTTTCAGATTTTTAGTTATAATGATCTAAACAGGGGTGATGTACTAGCCACCTTCTTAATATTACTACAGTGCATGCAATACAATCACATTCATGAGGTGCTTTGTTCAATTAAATGCAATTTTTAACTTGTACTATTTCACTTTGATATATAAACTGTTGCCGTGCACAAATACTAAGTACAGTAACATATAACAGTCAATTGCATCAAAGAACAAAGCAATACTTTTTTTAAAATGTATTTGCAGAATCCATTGCTAGGTATCTTTTGTGAATGGACAAACGCCTTGGAGCTCAGTGAGGTCACGAATGATAGCTGAAGAGGGGAATGACCTGCAGGTTCTCAACCTGTTCCAAGTTTAGGGATGAGTAGGTGCAGGATTTCTGAGAGGTTGTTCCAGCAGATCTCAGATAAACAGAACTCTTGAGAAGAGCCGGTGGATTCATGTAAATATTTACCATCCACCGGCCGACCACTTAGGCAGGTCATTATCTGCACATTAGTATTTACATGGCTGGCTTGCAGAGGTTTTTTAACCAAAGGAATCCGACTTGCATGTTGGTAAAACTTTTTTTTTTTTTTTTTCTGAACTGCATGCCCCAAAAAAGTTAAAATAATTGTGTGATAAGGCTGATAGGTGAACAAGCTTTCATATACTGTAATACAACATGAACCACCAGACATGTGTTATGGATTTTGCAAAGCTTTTACAACAGCAGTAACCATAGCTGTCTGAGTGTTGCAATTGTTGTCTGTTTGTTTTCTTCACATTTGGCAGTTTTCCTGCATCTCTTGATAATAATGTAATAAACAAGTGAACATGTGAATAAAGATAGTGTTTCATCCAAACCATTGGTTAAAATGGAGCTCTTCCATTAATAGCTCCACTTATAGCTCCACTTAATAGCTCCACTATAGTGTTACAGCCCACAATACACAGAGACAATACTGAACATTAAACTGTAAGATACGATTGAATTAATATGTATCATGATATTACACTTTTATTCTTTTTAATAGATTCAGTTTGGCATTGTTTAGTATTTGCAGCATATCATGATGACCCCATTGTTTTTAGTTAACATGAAGTGTCTGTATTGCTTTTTTAATTTCTCATACTATTGATGTGTCTCTCCTGTATGACCCTAAGGAGGCAAAGCATTTTACCAGTCTTGCTGCAGCTTTCAATTTTAACGTCCCATTCCCCATACAGTCCAGCCGTGATTGAGTTGGAACATGCTTGCCCCGTGTTACTCTCCCCTTTTAAAGTTCACTGCACGGTCACAAATCCGAGGGGAGATTTCACACATTTCTGTAAGTATACAATTAAAAAAGAAAAAAAAAAGATTTTTCACAGTAAAGTCGCAAAGTGTGAACTCAGTCTTGTTTTATACCACCTTACTCCTTCATGCTTGTGAGTTACTTTGCCCAGAAGTAAACTGACATGCTGTCACTGAACAAAAGACAGTGCTTCTTGTAAGCTTTTTACAGGTCAGAGTGCATGTAGGGTAGCAGGGAAGGTAAATCTGCTGTTGTAATAGCAGTGCATTAAGTTATGAAAATAAACCGAATAAATAATGAGAGGAGCACAGTGTATTTCTTTGCTGTGTACAACATGTAGGAACATACTAGGAAATTAACTCAAAAATAGGGGCTATTTTTGGTAATGAGGGTCTAATTAAGCAATAGAACCCATCTTAGATTATAAAGTGAGTATAGTGCTTTTATTGTTATTTTAAACATTTTAAATCTCTAATTTGCAGATTTATTTACTGCACCTTTTCAATGTGTTGCTGTTCTTTCCGTTTCTCTTTTTACAGCTAGTCATTCTGTCTGAATGTTCCGCGGTCATCCACCATGTGGTACTGCCCTGCAATGCAGATTCTTGATTGGTGGATAAAAGTTTTCTAATGTAGGTTTTTATAAAATCATGGCCTCTAAGACCCTGATAATTTCAATTGAATAAATGTGCCATTCATGTATCAGAAGAATGGAAATAATAGAACTCTGTTTAAAGATAAGAAACATATATGGACTCAAATAGCTCTTTAGAATAAAATATTTGTTTCTGTTAAAAAGTTTTCTAAAGCTAAAAAACACTTTAGAGGAAGCAAAAGACAATGGCAAGCTTTAAACTTTTGAAATCCAGTTTTTAGTTCCTTAAGTTTTTGCTGGTGTGTAGTTCAGTATTTCAAGCTGTCTCCTACAGTATCTTAAGCACTTACATGCTGCCTTTGTTTTGCAATGCCTGAGTTAAAGTTTCTCTAATTATTTCTCCAATCCTGTCAGCTGTGATGTTGCCCTAGTTGTTTAAAGGTTAAACCAAGCACCAAGATTGTCAGACTGAGTGAAACCAACTGGTGCAGAGCTATCAGAAGGCAATCAGTGCTAATAGGTACATAATGGCTAACAGTGGGCCTGTTTGCACACAGATACATCATAGGAGACAGAGCACAGGCTACATTGCACTGACATTCTGAAGGAATGCTGAACATTTCATTATTATTATTATTTTTCTCTCCGCAAAAACTTGTTTGAAAATGCACCAGATTCGTTAGGTTGATAGATGCTTATGGGAAGATGGAAAATGCTAATGAACATTTGTCGTAAGTCACATGGTTTGGCCGTCATATTGGATTGAAAAAAAAACATTTTGTATAAATGTAAAAATTCGTCTTTCAAAAACCACTCATTGCAGAGTGCTGAAAGTTGGTATAGTTGCATGACGTCAAAATCGCACAGTACAGACGCAGACATCATAATCACAAACTACAAAGATCGTCTTCCAAACCGCTAGTCCGATTGAAACAAACCCAATGGCACATATCATCATAGAGTGGTTGTCTTTAAAGGGTGTTCAATGGAAGTTGCTTCAATAAAAAACATGGCGGCCACATTGGATGACATCATCAACTTACAAAACTGGCTAATAACTCCTTATAGAGTACAGATAGGGCCATGGTTACTATGGAACACATATAGTAACCCATGTATGCTCTATCAAAAAAAATGTAAAATGCTCTAAAGGTCAAATGTAATACTGGCTAATAACTCCTTCTAGAGTGAACATAGGGTCATGGTTACTATGTAAAAATGGCATTCTGCACTATTTGCTAAAGTGTTTTGTACTGGTACTGCATTCTGCACTATTTGCTAAAGTGTTTTGTACTGGTACTGGTTTTCTGCACTATTTGCTAAAGTGTTTGATACTGTTACTGTTACTGGTACTGGAAGCCATAAAGTTGCTGGCAACTCTAGTTTTAGGTTGTGGTAGTGAAGCATTTCATTCTTAAAAGACTCAATAAAATAGTAGTCATGTGTGAAAGCAGTGGGCAAGGCTGGCTTTAAGCTTGTTCAAGGAGTTCTCATGGCAACTCAAGAACATGTTTTATATACACTTCATGCACTGCAGTATTCATTTGTTTTCATTTATTTACTGTTTACACTGGATTGCTGTAAAAGTGATGGGAAACCAAAGTGAAAACAGTTAACCTGGGTTCCAATTCCCAGCTATTTTCCAGCAAAACCAGTTTTTGTAGGAATTTCCAGTAGGACAATAGAATAGGGGTTTTTGTCCTTTTGCCAAGATTTGAACGGAAGATTTTTTTCTTCTTATGACATATTATAACTAGCCCATGCATTTCGTAGCTCCAATACAAAGAAAACAGTCCACACGGTTTCTGACAGCACTTGGCTGTTCTTTGACTTGTCAATGTTGATTTTTACAAATGGAGCCTCCTTTTGTTAAAGCAATTTGTAAGTATAGTAAGGACTGGTGTCCCAGTAATTGGACCTTACTGGCACTGCTTTTGATCTTGGAGGTGTCCAAATCTATTTACAGGCAAATACACTGTGTTTAGAAATCTGATAGCTAAATAAAGAGTCTATTTAGAGTTCCGTGAGAAACGGGGAACCAAACCATCCCCTGACAGTTGATAATCGTACTTCACAATGTATGAGCGAAGAAACTGAAAGCAACCAGAGATGGATAAATGCAGGCAGGACATTTTCAACTGTTTGGTGTGGATGCCTGTAATCAATTGTGTATTTTATTAATGTGTAGGAATTGCATTGGCTGTTTATCATTAATCTGCATTGAACTTCTATTAAGAAACTCCAGATCTCAGAGGCATACTCAATTGCAAACTAGTTAGGTGGTATGTTTCTTTAAGTAAGTCCCTGATGCCTTTTAAGCTCTCTTCAATATGAAACGGAGAATTTCACATAAACTCAGTAGACATTATGTGGAATATTTGCGCTTCTCTCTGTCAGAATGTAATGGGGGGGGGGACAAAAGCCAAACCAGTGCAGTACAGTAATCTGACTATGCTAGCTCTATAAAGAAAGACCAACAAAAATGTAACGTTTGCCGATTTTGCCCTAGTTTAACAGCACAGGTTCTTTTATTGAGAAAGAGCAAGGCATGAACCACAAGAAAAGCAGAGAGCAAGCAAAGATGGAGTTCAATGTTTTTATTAATAAGATAAAATATACTTTTTGCATTTACAAAAATAGTATATATCAAACAGACTTTTTCCTTTTTCCCAGAGCTTTGTAAAAACAAAGGCATATTAGCTATGAGGTAGACAAACTGGACACCATCGTTCACAAGTCAGCATCACGATTTGTAAAGCACTAAAGGTGAATTGGAGATGTGGTCGAGCACTCAGCCAACAAAATGTATTCAAATCAAAAGAACTTGCTGCTCCAACTAAATAAAACAAATTAATTATAAACTTAAATTATAAATACAAAATGAAGTGCAAAGAAAGCTTAACCCTCTTACAAGAACATTCAGTAAAACTACATGGAACTCCATCCATTCACCACGGAATCTACGTAGAAAAGGTATTTTAAAGTAAGTTCAAAGGCAAAGGCACATTACCAATGAAGAACAAGTACAGAAAGAAATGACTCAGAATAATAACAAGTTTCTATCTGCAGCTTAGCTGTTACTTGCTAGTTTTATACTGTACAGTGGTTTTATCCCTCTCTAAAATGTATTTGCCTTTGTACTTGTTTCCTGCTCTATTTATTGGTAGACTGTTGAATGAAACATACCTTTTTAAGAACTCTTCAAATAAAAGAGATCAGGTTTATTTAGCAACCCTGTAGCAGACTCAAGATGTCGACATTTAACTAAGTGCACTAGTCAATGACACTTAAATGAAGGTGTTCCACCATTTTGGGTGGCGGTCTGTTTTTCTTCAGTAAACTCCCCCGAGATCAGAATTGTTTTGCTGATCTTCTTGGTTGCTGCGAGTTGCACTTGGTTGAAAGTGTTTCCCAACTGTTTTGAGGTGGAAGATGAGCTATTCTACACAATTAAAATACAAGTTATATCAATTTAAATCATAAAAAAGTACTGTACTACTTATCTAGGGTTATCAAGTGGTCTGAGCACACTGACAGCGATTAATCCTTGCCATCACTCTTATTTCTGCAGACAGATTTGAGTGCTGGCTTGTTACTATCTAATCTAAACAGGGTTTAAATAGTTGTTTTCAGTTTGGAACAAACAAGACATTTGTATTGACGAAATAGCCATGCTAATAATTGACTACACTGTACAGGCAGCTAAATAACAATAACATTTTTGTTTTCAGTTTTATGGCAACAAAAATCAAAAGTGATTTATTATTATTTATTTATTATGGTTTTATTGGTCTGAACTAAATATTAATTAAACCTTCTTCCTTTTCTTATTGTTAAATTGGATAAAGAACTTCAGTTAAAATGTGTATGAAAAAAAGATTTAGATACCATTGTCTCTTTTGCGTTGCTGTTAATTGTTTTGGAATAACGAGAAGAAATTGTACACTTGGAATAAAAGACTTGCAACTACTGACCATTGCAAGCAGTGTGAAGGCACTAAAATGAGTAATGATCCAGTACAAGGGTCATGTAGAAAGTGCACCTCATGGCACTCTTTAATAGAAAGTGCTTTAGGGTCAGGCTTTTCGCCTCTTTCAAAAGCTTGGGTTTAACCCTGGAATCAGCGCCAGCTTTATCTTGCAAGCCAATTAAAGCTGTTGCAGGCAACACTCCCAAAGTTCTGTGGAAGGCTTGATTTGCAACCAGATCGTAAAGTAATGAATGTGAAAAAATACATATAGGAAAGAGTGCCTTGGAAAAAAAGTTATTTCATGGTAAAAAGAAACCAAAATGCTGTAGACCGGGTTTCATTTGATTCGCTTAATCCTCTGCTTTCCACGCGTCAGCCAAACACCAAAGAGGCTGTGATCCAGCTTTGCATAGAGCAGGTTGCTGCACATGCACGCCAGTGTAAACATGTAAAGAGAGTTAATTGTTAACACCACTTTGAAAAAGATGTGCGCTTTGAAAACCCACTGTCAATTATTCATTGTTGAATTTCTTAAATGATTTAATGATTTGACATGAAATGTCACAAATAGGTACTTTTTATTCTCAAAAGATTTTAGGAGCCTGAGTAATTCAATTATAAAAGTGGTCCAAATAGAAACGATTAGAATCCACAAACGCCCCATGGGTCGTGGGGTAGAAATGGCCCCTCTGTTTAACCAAGATTAATAGTAGAGGGTTTACTACTCAATACTGTAAGACTATACTCCTTACAGCTCATTGAGTTATAGTTCCTAAAACTGATTACATTATATTTAAGGGAAATACATTTTACGGGTAGGTTTGCTCAGTAAAAGTTCACTGTTCTGGTATTTTTACTCATACTTCGCCCATTCTAACAACAGTGAAGTGCTACTACTGTCCTGCCAGATTCAAGACACCCTGTCCTTTTTTATTTTTACTTGAATAGATATAAAATTAAACATTGGTGCAAAATGCTTTATAAATGTGTTCATATGAGGTTTTTGCAAATTTAAAATATTCTGCTTTGCAGACATATACAAAGCCATAGGATAGGAATCATGTTTTCAGTGGCCACTGAAGAGAATAAAAACAATGGAAACAGGTTGAGCCGTCAGTGTGTAGGGTAGATGTCTGCCCTCACACGACAGAGGGCCCCTTTAAGCAGAGGTCGCATCCTCAGAAGTTGTAAACTGCAGCTGCACCTTGTGACATTGTTCTCTGGTAATCTAGAGTGCCAGGGATGAATGTGCATTTTAATCCCCTCTTTTAATTATATGATTTGGTTGCCACAGACTGAGCCCCACTTTGAAGTGAGAACATTTTTTTTCATGTGAAGAAAAAATAAAGGGCTTGTAATTGGATATTTTTTTATATTTCCTTTCCTTTTCAATGTATACAACTGCTAAATAATCATGATTAAATAGTTTCTGAAGTATTTACAAATTATCCAGTAATATTGCAAAAAAAAAAGTCCCAGATAATACAGATGGATGTATCTTTGTTATTAGAGAAAGGATGTTGACAATACTATTGAATATTGTAATATTTATTGTTGGTTGTAGCATAGATGGAAATAAGTCTCCTGTTGCATAGCAGTTTGATCCATTCCTGGTTTTACTGTGGGTTTAATTAGACACACTTGAGCTTGTTACCTGTACGCTGTGGCTAATGAAGCTCCTACTAAAACCCGAAATGGGTGAAAGTGCTATGCAATAGGAGTCTTATTTCCATCCCTGTATAGTAAATGGAAGTGCATTAAAGTAATTCTCTGGTACTCATTTCCACCCTGTCATTGGTTATATGGGAGTAAAACTCTATAATCACGATTGTAAACGACCCCTTGCTCTTTTGCAAAGTGGTAAGAGGCTCGCTTTTGGTGAGCCTGGTCATCGGTTCAGGCTGTCAAGTACTTCTAAATGTTCACGATAAATGGAAATAAATATGTTCTATTTGCGTTATCTTGCTAGGGCCCCAAGTAAATCAGAACATGGTTTCAACAGTGTAAGATTGTGGTGTACAGTAAATGCCTTTATGTCATAAATATATAATAATAGAAGCAATGACAACTTCTTTAGGTAAATCAAATCAAATTACACAGTTTATTTTTAACAACACGATTATAGACAATAGATAGTTATTGCAAAGATTTCTTTGGACAAGAAATATCAAACTAGTTATACGATACCAGCTCTGGTCTGATCAGATCTACCTGCACACCGGGAGTGTTCTCTCAAGCCAAGGCTGGGGGTCCTTCTTCCCTGAATCACTTATAGGACAAATCATATCCCTTTTTATACATACAGAACACAGGCATAAACCCAATGTATGTGTTCTAAATTGATTGGCTGTCTAACCGAGCCCCAAACCGTGTTCTCTTATGATTGGGTATGACAGCTGTTGCTGCACATTCATTCTGATCGTTCCGTCACTGTTCCGCTTTTATTGTTCTTATCTTAACTGGTTTCAGCTCGCTTTTGTGGTTAGGCCATGGTGGTCCCACCCAAAGTGCATGAACTTCATGACCCATATCGCAGCATAATATAAAATACTTTATTTCCCTACAGCAGGTACTTTACTGATCAATAAATGCAAGAACCCCCCAAAGGAATGATACAAGATCTCCTGGATCCGAGCGCTCATCTCTGGGTCATACTGTAGCACCTTCTGTCATCATACAATTCATTTCTATAGATATAGATTAGTGCACTCTTGCCTTTGGGAAATTATAATCTTTGGAATAACTTTGTAATGTGTCGTGTACAGTACCAAGAGGACCTCTTGTGCTGTCTGAGGTGTTGTCCTTAGGGACTGCCATTAAACAGAGCTCTCGTCTGCTTTGTATAGATCAGAAATCCACATGCATTGGTCAGAATAGAGCATTGGCTTCTTGAAAGGGCTTTGGTGACACTTTAGGGCAGGGGTGGCCAACCCACAATCATGCAGGTTTTCTGTGGATCTTTAAATCATCAATTGCTAAAGACCTGGAAAAAAGCTAGTGTTGACCAATTTAAAAAAAAAATCGATTCAATTAAGTAATTGAGAACTCAGGTGGAACGAAAACCAAAAGACCCTGCGGCTCTCCAGGACCAGGGTGGTCACCACTGCTTTAGGGACATTTCTCAAAAACACTAACAAGGCGCTAATTATCACTTAATGGGTCTTGTTATATAAATAGCGGATCCCAGAATAAAATGTTACAGAAGCATGACGTTTGCCATTCAGCTTGAGGGCAGTCCAGTCCAGGTATTTGACTCAAACAAACCCTAAATTACTCATTGTAAATGATTAAAGGAATCGATTAAGGTCTGAGACAGTTAAGTGTTTAATGAAAACAATGTGAGTGATGTAATCTGGAGTGGAACTGCCCTCGAGGGCTGGAGCTGTGCACCCGCTTTTCATAAATATCAATATCAGCTGTAAGAATCGGAAATGAATAGGAGAGAATGGGATGACAGAGGCATTCCAGGAGTCTTATGACCAGTACAAGCCCTGGATTTGCATCTCCTGATTAGCTCTAAAAGGGCACATTTTCAAAGGAAGACTGGCAGCAGATGGGCTAGTTCTGGGCCGTGCACAGCAATCTGTGCTGGAGAGGGTGGGGACATGTTACTGCCATGCATCAAAATCCATCAGCATTTATTTTCTTCTTAATTTTTCTATTTATTTTACTTTTTTTTTACAAAAGATTTTGAAAAGCCTCCACGTACGGTACCTACACGCTTAAATTAGCTGACCACTTCATTTAAACAGTTGTTTTTCTTGGCAGCTAGCTAAAGTGCTTAAGCATGAACAAGAAAATCACTTGCCTAACAAAACAACCCAGGCAAATTACAGGATATGTAATAATGATAATTAGACCTCTCAGCAGAGATCAAAGAGAATTAAATAACCTGAGACAGAACTGAATGCTAATCGCATATACGAGCGTTTTCATTTTATTTTTACTTTGGAGAGTATCAACATTGGGGATAAATGTGGGTTGTGAATGTGCACACCCACACACACAGAGTTAGCAGGGCTCTACCAACTGAAGCTTAGCAGTTGAATGTGGAAAAACGAAAGGAATTTGTCCCTGGTGTTCCCCTGCTGAGCCAGTCTGGAACGGAATGGAAGTAACCCTGCTTTGAAAATTACTCATACATTCAACCTTTCTTTGCATTAGCCAGACAAGGGCCATCGTATCCACATAAAAGGAGGTCAGCAAGGAGGCTGGCCAGCTAAGCGGATTGGCACTGGAAATGGGAGTCTATCTCTGGGTTTCCGATTAACAGCCCCTTCCACCCAAAGAGGATTTGTGTGAGGCTGTGTGGGTTTTTTGTGGTTATTAGCCCTGTTCCTACTGGGCAAGTGGCCACAACAACAAAACATAACAGTTGTTACTACTAGGCAGACCAACCGCTAGACTTGGACAGCATATGTTGTTTGCATAATGGGAATAGATTAAACCAAACTATTTAAAGATGTAACAATTACTATAGTTTGCCATGGCTTTTATTTTGCAAACCTCAACTAAACATTAATTAATTGATTATTCGTGCCTTATAGTAGGAGCCTAATGTAGATTGCTATCCAGAAACGTGCACTTTCGTTGTGCAGCACAAGTAACTTATTACTTTGAAAAGAAATGTAACTAGTTACAGTTACAAATAGTTACTTCTCAGGCACAATTTACATTTTACGGAATTTTTTTTTTTTTTCAGTTTGGTCAGGCTGCAGCCCAAAATATTATTTGAAGATCCAGCTATCAACCCACTCGTTCCCTCCCCTGATGCCATTTTTTAGCAAAATGATATAAAAAGTGCATTCATGTGACACGTGAGGTTTAAGCGCTTACTGATTTCCATGCCATAGTCCTTTATTCAAATGTAGCTAAAAGTAATTACGTTATTTTTTCACATGGAATGCAATGTGTTACCACATTTAGTTTCCAGTCTGAAAAAAAGAACCATTACAGTTACTGAAAATGATACAGATTACCCTGATGTGTTACATGGAATGTGTTCCTCCCCAACACTGCCTGTCCAATACTCAATTAGGAAATACCCAATTGCACCCAAACCTTTAATGTAATTCATAATGTTATTATTGCACCTGAGTTTTTGTTTCACATAGTAAATTATCTATTGCATTCTCAAATGTCTGTCTTAGGGCTGTGTGAATATTCTGATGAGATCTTATCACAATATATAATGTAGACACAAAGGAAAAACTTTGCGAAAACTAGACAGGGTTAAGAGACGTCCTCGGTGCAGGATGCATGGAAGCTCACTTTTCTACTGAAAGGGAATAAAAGAGTCAGCCTGCATGGAGTTCATTAAGCTTTTCAATGGCATGGGCACTGATTGGCAGCTTTGCAGGCAGTCTAATAGGGGATCCAAATGAAACAGATGGGCATAGACGCAGGGCTACCCTCTCTGCCTTATAAAAAGAACATGGCAGGACTGATGCAGCTGATGTGTGTTTGTAGAAAGCAGCCACAACAGTCCTCTTCCGTGTGCTGTGAATAAACAAGTGCAGTCAATCCGGCACTGATCAAAAGCATTAACAAAATCAAAAAGAAGGTTACCATACTAATCCTGGCCACGTTGTTTTCAATGGACAAAGGGTTACAGTAAGTTGAAAACCTGGATGTGAACTTTTGAACCTGTCTCCCCGTAACTGTAATACTTCTTTACTTTAATACCGTTCATCATTATCTGTAAGCCCCCAGTAAGCAGGATTTATAAAATAATGCCCTTATGTATCCTGTTTACACAGGCACCCCCTCAACAGCCCCCAATCAAATTTAATAGGGCAAGTTTGATACCGCGCCAGCATAAGCATACACTTGGTTTAACCTTGGTTGAATTTAGTAGGGTTAAAAACATTTTCACATTGCCAATGTACACATTAATCATTTGTCCAGAGGATTTGGAAAATTGGAAGAGACAGGACTGAGTGAAATATTCAATTAATTGGGCCTACCCTAGTGTTCAGGGGTTACCTTGTGTCAGTTGTCCCACATTTTCCAGGTCAGAGAGTTCCTCTTTATCCTACAGCTGGCGAGAGGAGAGATGCGCGCTGTGGGCAAAGAAAAGTGCAAGAACTCTCCTTGCAAAGTGTGAATTTTCTTGAGGGCGACCACAACAATTGTCGCCTCCAGATTGTCGCCAGACAGCGACCACTTAAATAATGCATGCTCGGCTGACGGCCTCGCTTGGTGCGTTTTCTAATCGAGTAGTCAGGAAAGAATTTGTGAATGCTCTGCCATAAGCCTGCTGCCTGCTTAGGACGCTGGAGTAATTAATTCTGGGACTGCTCACAGCTGATTAGTTTTGTCAGGGGTGTGAGAAAAGGGTGGGGAGCAGCACAATATGCTTCAAAAAAAAAAAATAGAAAAAAGTCCCACGAATTCTATGTACCCATTTGCTTCATCTGACCTAAAACAGTGTAAACACATTGAACACTGTGGATAAACTGAAATGAAAGTTAAGAAAATTGATAAAAACAATAACTTTTTTTCTATAAGTTCAGATACACTGTGATTGTAAGGATTGGATCCTCAAATCACTTAACTTCAAATTGTAATTAGCAAGTTGCTTTTTTTGGTTTTTTTTTGGATCGTAAAAATGTACCAAATTGAGTGTCCAAACCAGAAACGAACAACTCAGACATTTAATTTAGTGGCTTGGGCTCGTCTAAAGTTATTTCTTATTTGTTTTCGTGAATTGTAATTGGTGCTTTCCCATCTCCCAGGTTCTCAGATCTCCTTTTTATGTCTGCAGTAAGACCAATTGATGCTCATTCATTTCTGTCAATTGGCATGTGCACTTGGACTTGATTTTCCATGTGCATATTCAAACCTGCCACAGACACAACCCAGGTGGAAGCTGAGCTGTACTCCATGCAGTCGATACATTCATGTATCCTCCTTTTAAAAAATGTTAAAGAGTAAACGCTTTCTATAAAGGGACCCCAAGATATTTCTATTCCAATAACAATAAAAAATCATATTGCTTTGCTTATTCAGTTCATGGAAGTTAAGGGGTTGATGTTATTGAGTTTAAACCTATAGGGTGACTAATGTACCCATTGTACTTGAATGTTTTGTCTTGTCCAGTCACAGTGAAAAGAAAATGTCCACTATTAATAATCAGTATTGAAAAGAGGAATATGCTTGGACTGTTCATCCTGGGTCAGCAGATCATTAAGCCTGATCTAAGTCTTTGTATAGAATGAAGCATCCCTGTAAGGAGCTGATACATAATTTGCTAGAAATCGAACCAGCAGTGATCTTAACAATGTTTGATGTCACCAGGTGGGTGATAAGCAAGAAAGCCAGGAACGAATCAGTAATTGGAGGTCTTAGAACTGAAGAGTACATAACCTACAAGACAAAAAGACAGGGAGGCAAGATTAAGACGTCATTGTACAGCCTGGCATGAGGCCTATCTTCTACTAAACATTAAAATCATCTCCACGGAGGGAGTCAGAATTGTAACCCTATCTCAGTGAGGTTAACCCTGCTGCTATTCGTATTGAAAATACAATGAGATCTGCTGTAAATGAATCATCTGTGTTTGGCTATACTCTGGAAATAATTTCAACGCACAGAAAGTGGGTGCTGTGGCTGACGAAAGTAAAATGGAAATAGGGGAAAACAGCTCCTAAAAAAGGAGTTGGCCTCATCCGATATTTATAAAAGTTTATATTTAGCCATGCCTGAATAAAAATATCTTGGAATATCTGTTTATAATCTTGTACTTCACTTCACTGCTAAAGACCCACAACCTCAGCGGGGATGAGTGATTTACAGAAGGTCTTTCTTGTGAGTTGAATAAGAATGATATCCCATTGGATTCCATTAGATATTCAACTTCTACCAGTTAGACACAGGCAAAAACCATTTCGATGTTTTTTTAAAGTCCTTCGAGAAAGAGGGTTCTTGAAAGGCAGTTGATCTTGTTGATGATGTCACTGGGAAGCTGCTATCACTGTTAGGGATTTGTCACAATACCTATTTTTTTGTTTGTTCACCCAGACTGCACAAGATGACATCTTTAATAACAATAAGAGACACCCTCCACACTGCGCATTAACATAAACAAGACAGGGCAACAAACTCCTTTCATATTCAGTAATCTGATTTTTTTCTCCATCTGTTGGCATGTTTGCTTAACATGTCCCAGGTAACATCGAAGTGCTTTAACCTATGTATGCCCTGCTTATATTTGTAGATTGATAACCAGTGGTCCAATTGTGGTTAAAATTGGTTGGGAGAATAATTAGCACAATTTCTTGAGAGCATGTAGAACGGGTTGACCTACCTATTTATGAGTTCTGGCTTATGATTAAGATGCCTAAAGGCTATTTATTAAGCCCCTTTCACACGTATCAATGCCCCGGAAGCAGCTTGTTACAGACGCTTCCATCCAAGCTTCTCTGGATTGAACCATCAGCCCAAATGTTAATTTGAGCAAATGTTTCTTCATCCCTGCTGCAATTTGGCTCATCGTGTGTCTCAAGCAACAAAAATATGGATAAACTGAATAAACAGAAATGTTCCTTGCGGAAGTGAAACCTTCACGCAGGCATGGCTGTTTGTCGGCTCACGAGCGTCAAGCATTTTGTCTCGCTCAACCCGGGTTAACCCAGGTACGACCCAGGTACGTGGTTTCACAGTATGCAGGATTGGGACCCGGGTAGCCGGGACCCGGGTAGGAGTGCCAGTGTGAAAGGAGCTTTAGAAATTAGGGCTTTTCGGAGACTATAAACACTGGAGAGCTGGGTTAAAAAAAAAAAAAAAAAAAAAAAGATCGCCCCTGTAAACTCTCTCACTAACTCCCAATACGAATTCTACTGCTTTTCCTTTATAAAAGTTTACCATAGTAAGAGCACAGTAAAGTGTAATAAAGCATTGTGAAATCATGGTAAAGCATAAGTGAGCATTGTAAAGAATAGCCAGGTATGGTAAAGCATTTTAATTATCACGGCAAACCAGGGTAAGCTATAGTAAATGCATATTATAACCATTCAGAAACTGTGCAAGGTCAGTTGATACAGTAAGGCTATACTTTGGAATAGTTAACAGACACCCAGGGATTATATTTTAGTTTACAATTGAATATAGTGAGGGCACGACAGCTTTGAATTGCAGCCAAGGGAGACTCATAAGTCATGAAGCAGTGGGGGTCTGTTGTTAGATGTTTAAAAATAGTAAGAGTTTCTTGTTGCAGTAAAGTCTACCCACATCTAGAGAGCTATGTTCTTTGGTGGTGCAAAGAAAAACTTCCAGGGCGGTTTGACAAAATTCCACATTTAAACCATCAAAACAATAGGCAGAGGAATAAATGCAACTTATTTGCTATATGTTATTTATTTTTTTAACTTTCTGCTCTGCAACAGAATGTGACTCTAATTTGGACTCTGGAGAGTGTAGGAGGGGAAGTTCAGCCTGGAAAACAGTCTGTTTAGATACAGTCAGGTTTAACCCTTCTGTTTATTAGGGATCACTAAAACAACCACAACATACTTCGTAAAATGATTTCTGGTGCTACCTGTTACTATATAGTATGTAACCCCCCTTAGCTGTAGCCAATTAAAAACCAACACTCAGTCTGTTATTGTAGAAGATCTTTAAAATGAAGTACCTAACAGGTGATGTGATGCTACATTGCTACTGCCTTATAAAAATATGGCAGATATTAAAATAAACAAATAAATACATACATTAAACTGCATTTCATATTTAAACTTTTATCATAAATTAAGATGAAGCAATGCAGTATAAATTAACTATGTTGCTTTTTTCTGGCAACTCTAGCACATCCAAGAGCCGGCCAATGAACGAAATGAACCAAAATGCAGCACAAGTTATTGTTTTGGTGTTCCTTCCTCCACAACTTGCAGAGTGCTTGGACTTGAGACAGCTGGGGTGCAACAGCCCTTCTAGGAACCTGATCCACATCTCAGCCTCCCCATGCTTGCAGGCTTTCATATAATGCAGAAAACAAAAGAGTAATAGAAATAGTTTTGAGACGAAACAGATGTATAAAAAAAAAGAGAGACAAAGCTCTTTGCATGGAGCGGACCATGTGTTCAGCTAGGTTTGAAAGCTGGCCTTGCTTTCTTATAAAAGTGTCAGTTCTTTCCATGTCTAACAGAACAAATGGACCCATGTGACGTACCTGAGTGTGCGACATCTCCTGCAGCTGTCTTCAGGCAGAGCCATTTACAGACTGTGTTTCTGGAGCCACATTCAGCAGCCTATACAACCTACACTGTAATAGCTTTGAAGGGGAATGTAAATCAACGCAATGTATCAATGTCTTGGAGACAGGTGGCCCTATCACCCTATCATCACCGTATAGTTACCACAATCACTTTCATAAAATAATCTGAAACTTGGTAGAAGGTCAGATGGAACCAAACATAGAAAAGGGGTGTAAGGCACAGGTGAGGGCCTATTATTTGTAACACAGGAATTCAATGTACAGTATAATTATGTGGTTTCACCTAAATCAAAGCAAACAATAAAGTAATGGCTTTGTGAGAATGTTTGAATCCTAATGAGAGGTAAGAAAAACCTGTTCTAAAGCCTCTTTTATTGCACCTTTGAGAGCCTCTTCGTACATGATTGTATAGTTAATGAAAAAGATGTTTCATGTACCGTATTGTTGATGCACTGTTGTCTTTTCAACAGCCAGGTCGTTCTGTATCCAGGATGTGTCGTAGGGCTGTTTTATTGTTCCCTTTTTTAATTCAAGCTTTTATCAGGGATTTAGTGGCCCCTGAAGGATACTTTATTAATCATTTTGCATCATTTCATTCAGGCATTTTAAGTGTTCTTTGGAAAAAGAAAAAGGGAATCATATTTTAAAAGCAGTCGTTGGTTCCCTTATCACTTTCCTCTGATGGTAAACTGAATTCCTGTTCACAAGTGTGGGGTTTGTTTAGCTCCAGGCATCTGTGTTTAGATATGGAGAATGGTGATTGGTTCGCTGCCAGGGGCAACCAAAGGTCAAGCTGTTCTATTTTTCAAATCTTTTTTTTTTTTTTTTCCTCTAAAGAGTTTGGCTCATTAATCAGAGTTAAAAGCAGAAAAAAAGAAACTGCCTAATAATTGTTGGATTCTTTTCTTTTTCTTAAACACATTTTTGTGTTTTCATGCTTGGAGGTCGAGTGGATGTTTTCTTTGGATCATGTCGACATAATCCTGACAGGTGAACGGGGACATCTTAAACTGACATCTGTCATGGCGATGGACAGATATGGTTTTAGAACCAGAGGCTGTTTTCATGACTTTTCATTTTCCATCATGTTTGCAGAGAAACGGAAGGGGCGGGGGACTTGATGAAAAAAAAAACAAGAAAAAAAAACTGCCACTGGCGGAAAATGAGATCAGGTTTGCCGCAGCTGTCTGCCTTACCTTTAAAGGTTAAAGGTCATTAAGTAGCAAAGAAAGGTCTCATTGTAATGGTAACAGCTAAAAAAGCAGGATTACGGAATTGTCCGTCTCCTTAACAACTGTAGTTGGGGGGGGGGGGTAAGGGACAGGAAAGGGGTTCACAAAATAGCATGGAAACATTTATCCGTCCGTGTCATTTCTGTCTGCTGCTGTTTACTTGGAGAAGGATCAGTAGTAAGGTTCTTACATACTTGAAGCCCCTTCCTTACCACCACGTTAATGTGCTTGGTCATTAAAAATGTTCCTGACTTTTGAACTAATTATCTAGATACTTGTATAGTGATTAACAGGTCAGTAGCATTTCATTTATTGTACTTTTAAAACATACATTACTGTATCATATGTATTGCCTTAGTGTTGCAGTAATATTATACCAGAGCATATGCCAGGGCTTTCAAGAGAAGTCAGGAATAAATATGGAATGTAGTATTAGAAACAAAAAGAAAAAGTTTCATTTAAAAAAGCAATAATATATCACATGAATAGATTGTGTCTTATTTAGAGACATTTGTAATTCCACAAGAACAAATTCATAAACAGGTGGTATTGTGTCTTCTCCTCATGGAACCAAAGAATTTTTGAAAAACAGTTTTGTGGAGTGTTGTTCCATTGAACATGCTGTGCAGCTTTCAGCTCTGCTTGGTCGTCTTGGGCTGTTTTGAAGTCACCGTATTACTGGCCCAACTTCAATTGTCTGTGACCTGCGCAGAACTCTAGTCACACTACTACACGTTCAATAGGTGGTGTTAGCTCTCAAGTGAGCTATCCTGTCAATGTAGCTTACGCCATAGTGTCACAATTTCCCTGTATATTATATCAGTGATCTAATCGCAGTTGATAAACGGATACATTGTTAGTGCATTTGTACTTTGATGTAACTGTCAAAATGAACTGTAAATAAAATATAGTAAGTGCCAGTAACTTAACATTTGGTTGAAAGTCTTTATCTGTGATCTAAATAATGCTTTGTGGAAGTCTTTTGAACTCTAACCACTGCGTGAACACATTGATAAACTTATCTACCGTTTTTTTTTTTAAAATTAACTGCATGAGTCTGCCTGCTTCAAGTCGATTCTGAGTGACTGCACAACGGACAGATTAACTAAGAGTGGTAATGCTAACCCATCCCAGGTGTACTTGATGGGGCTGAGAATTCCGGCCAGGGCAGCACATTGATTTGCCTCTGCTGTAGTGAATCCATCATGAGTAACTTGCCGTTGGGCATGATCCTGTGAGCATATTATCCTTGCAATGTGATGACGTTATTATGCATTGACAAAAAACTACACAGCTATACTTCACTAAACAAACATGTTTGTCTGAATTGACATAACTTGTGTCATTATTAAAGAGAAAGTATCTGTTTACGTTTTTTATTTTACTGTTTGATGGTGTTTGCTATCATTTTGAATCGCTCTATGTTTTGCCTTTACCTGCCTTCGAGCTTGCTTTGGAGATTCCTGAGTGCCAGATTGAACAGCCTTCCTTATTCCATTCAAGTCATGTGACAGTGTGACCTTTAAGCACTATCAGCCCCTCCTACTCTCTGTCTGTTTACAAAAGCACCTTACTCTATATTGCGCTGGTATTGTGAAAAGCATTGGGGTGGTTGTAAGAGGGAGCTCTTACATCAGTGGTGCACAAGTCTGGCCTTTCGAAATCCATGATTGGAACAAAAACTGGCATCGATCTTGTTGTGCACAAGAGCTGAATATGGATCCAAACAGCGGATGGTCATAAAAGTCTTCACTGGCTGATCGTATGTTCAGTGAACATATCTGCGGCAATCTGTTGGGCTTTATTCCCCAGCTGATTTATGACGCTTTATATGTGAATAAAAATATCAAAACAATCGTAACGATGTTGATGAATATGTAATAGGAATAACATGCCAGCGTTTCAGGAATGTTGTATACACTAGTCTGTAACCTTTTAAAAGCCCCATTAGAATCGGTTAACACTTTACTGTGTCTGTCATATTCAATCTGAAAATGGAATATACAGTATGGATTTTACCTGTGCATTTGTGGCTGGCCCATAAGGATCTGGATGTCCCTGGCCACCTCTTTCAAAGGTTGTGTGAAAATTGTTTTTATAGCAAGTAATATCGGACATTACCATGTCCTGTTAAGAGGCTCCTAGTGCAGGGTTGTGATCGCTGTAGTTACTTCTGTCTTGTGATAACGGTTCCTTACTGCTTCCTAAGAGCCTTTCCATTGTTTGCTAAACATTGTTTTCTTGGACTGTGAGTGGTACCTGACTGGATTGATGGGATGAAGGCTTATTGATTGTGAATCAGCAAGGGACATTTTCTTAACAAACACAGGGCAGCTACTGTAGGCTGTGGGTTGGGAGGAAGCATCTCCCTAGGTGTGGAATGGTTAAAGTGTCTTCCACTCCTAACACAAAGTTTTTAAATTCAGCACATGAAAGTTTAACCTTATATATCGCACACAGAGTATTCATAAACAAACACAAACTATGCAAGAAATCTAATCTGAATACAGTATGCCATCAAGGAACAGACTACATAAAACAGACAATCCACCTGCAAAATCAGTTACATGCCACAGACACCAGGTTCCACAGAACAAAGTGACTTTCACTGTTGGCAAGTTACTGGACCAAGAGAAGATGTCATCTGTTACATCATCAATCATGCAGTACATGTGGAGCAGTTAGCTGTAAAAAGTGTCATTGGACCAAGAGAAGATGTCTGAGGTCAACAATGTAGTTAAACAAATTCAAAGTTCCCATCTCATCTCCAAGTCATGTAACCTGCCTGTTCCAAAGCAGTGGAAAAGCTGGCATAGAAATGCAGGCACACCAGGATCTAAGGCCCTCATGGAGGCCTCCATTGAAGGAAGAGAAAAAAAATATGTTTTCTGTTAAGTGCTGGTTCTGCCAGTTCTCAGACAGTGTTACATTTGGGTCTGGAAAATGCCCTCCCCAGAGTTCTCATTGAAACATTTTCAGCCAGCAGTAAAGCAATCAGTTCTTTCGCTGAGGGCCTTTTGGAGCTGCAGTTAAAGCTTGTTCCCTGAAAGAGCCCATCACAGCACTACAATGAAAGAAGGAATTGGGTCTATGTTTGCCAATCAGCAGTTGTCACCTCTCAAGCTACTCTCCTTGTGGGTGGTGGTGCTCCTGCAGACAGGCCTCACTCAGTCACTCTCAGGGGAAGGAGATGTGCTGCATAAGAATAAGATCTGGACAAGCCCATCCCCAGATAGGAACACATTGCTACTCCATACATAAGAACATCAGAAGGCAATCTCCCAAGTACAGAAAGGCTGGCGAACAACTTGAGACTGCACTCAGGACTAGAACAGCACACCTTAACAGCACACCTCAACACATCCATAGAACGCCACAACGGATAACTGCTTTGCAATAGGTGGAACCACATGTTTCTATAATATGTGCAGAAGTCTATATATACATGCAGTACAATTTACAGTTTTATAGGGCCTTTAATGCAATACAAAGCCAGGAGCAAACCACTGCACAAACAGTGTATTCGTGGTCAGAAATACAAGCCTAAATATGTGGGCTTCTTATCGGGTTGGTTCAAAGGCTCCGGTCAGTCGGGTTTAAAGGGGTTCAGTACTTTTTTATTGGAGTTTATTGGACTTTCAGAGCCAGGCTAAACATCTTTTTTTTTCTGACTGAGCATTGTGGGTATTCGGGCATAAGCATCAAACAAAACATGTATGTGTGTACAATTGTGAGAAAGAAGGGATATCGTTTTACATTCAGTTTTGGGAGACATGTGGATATGAGAAAGAATGAAGAAGATATGCCAGAATGTACACAAAGATTCCATGTTTGAAACTTGAACTCTACAATAAACTGCAGGGTAGTCAGCTATCAAGCAGACTAATGCAGTGGTAGCTTCTTTGTGTTTCTTCTGATTCTTGTGGACAGATGCTGTCATGCAGAGCATGGCTGGGAGGGGTGTGAAAAGGCTTTTAAGCTTAGTGTTTTATAATACAGTATCTCAGTAAATGTACAAAAAGCATCAACTTTTATGTCTTGAATATTTTTATTCTTATTGTTTTCTTGCACAACATGCATCTTTAAACAAGTAGTGTATTTCTAAGCTTGAATTGGTATCTTACAATAGTAATTTGTTTCACCCATAGACGGGTTAGCAAAATCTTTTTATTGACTGTACAAGGTCAAGGTTTATACAGCATCTGCTCATTCAGGAAATTAGAATGCCACTGCAAGAGTAACTACAGGAGTCAATAACCCTGAACATCACCCACCATCCACCAGTACAGTTGCATATAT
Source organism: Acipenser oxyrinchus oxyrinchus (assembly GCA_030684275.1). Taxonomy (NCBI): domain Eukaryota; kingdom Metazoa; phylum Chordata; class Actinopteri; order Acipenseriformes; family Acipenseridae; genus Acipenser; species Acipenser oxyrinchus. The sequence continues at coordinate 6,364,485 of CM060248.1, forward strand.
CGATTTCAATGACTTTGCAGGTCTATGTACTCTATTAGAGAATTATGGGGCAGTGTTATGCAGGGGAGTTAAACAATATCATCTGTTACATCCCCGATCGTGCAACACAGGAGGAGCAGGTAGCTTAAAAAGTAGACGATACTAGATGTGTGATTAGTTGACTAATTCAAGTGAGACACTGAGGGTGCTGGCATGTCAGTCTGGTTTTATTGAAAGATTCATTCAGAATGGTGTCCAAGAGAAATGGGCAACATATTGTATCTCTCTTGGCCCAACGGGTTCTGAAATACACCCCTGTCCTCTCCCTGTCCCATTTTTGGGAGAGTAACCTCCCACCCAACCACAAGTTTTACATCCTGACCATTTGAACGGGCAAGGATCTCAAATGAAAGCTATTGAAGTGTATATCATTGGTCAGTGTCATTTTCTTTGTAATTTGTTTAATCACCTGACATTTCGCTATTTGCCGCCCCCTTCTTCCTCTAGGGGGAAAGCTCACAGAACCACACTTGAGTTGATTTTGATCCCTGGGCACATGAATAAGAAGGCTTGTTTCTGGTACTATGTCTATTACTAGGTATTAACTGGCGTTGTAAGGGGGAAATGCCTCATTTTTCCCACTCCAATTAGGATCTTGACAAGTTCCCTGTTTCACATTAGAGATCTATTCTTGTTTTTCCTCAAATACATCAAATAATTGTTTGAAATGTTTTCTCAAGGACACGGAAATGACAGACAATAAAGAGAAACTTTTTTAATAATATATATTTCCTAATAATGTATTCCTAATGTCCTGTTATGTATGTGTCATTTTCTATTGCTGCTTCATCTTATATCATTATTTCCCATGCTTACTAACTATTATAGCAAAAAAAATGAAAGCCCACTCAAGGCTGATTTTATGTCTTTGATGTGAGGAAGCATATTAGTGCTGCACGGGCTTCAGTTCTGACTACTTCCTCTGAGCTGTAATCCAACCAAAACATAGATCTGTTCCTATGAAGAGAAAATGGAGGAGGCAAAACAGGACATTTCAGGGGATTAAAAAAGCATTCATCATGACACTGATGTAAAGTATTCCAAGTAAAAATAAAAATCTATTAAAATATTATACAATAAAATCAATAAAAACAATTTTCCACCATAAGTACTACTGTGTATTGGAATAAATAAAAGACAGTAGAGGCTCAAGTCTGTTTTATTAATGTCTTATTAATTAATTACTTCTTTAAATAATTCAAAGGGAGCATGTGTTTGAAACAGAACATTGGAGGTGTTTCTACGTTTTTTCATGGCGTGACAACTACTTGTTATTCTTACATGATGTAATGGTTTCTATACATTGTGACATCATTTTTACTTCTATCTTTAAATCTGTATTAATTCTAATTAACACTATTTTTAATATATATAGACAAATACATGATTTTAAAGTTTGAGGACCTCATGGTGGTCGTTTGCTTAAGGAAATGTGATTTGATGAGCAGTTTGACGTGTAAATGCCTCCACATTTGGAAGCCTTAGTATTTGTAGATTACAAAAGGATGAACCCTCTCTTATTGCTGAGGTCATGGGGCCATGTAGTAATTCAGGAGGTTATATTCGAGAGATGTCAGTGGGGCAGTGGGAGAAAGCTTGACCATTGTTTTACTCCTTCACATTTTGTGACCAAAGGGTCTCTGTGGTGACCTGGGTCCAACTTAATTCACTCTGTTTATTCATTTTGTATTTTCCCAGGCAAGGATACAACTGTCCAGTAACAGGGAGAGAATAGAAGAAAGTGCTGGCACATCTGCTGGTCAACACAGCAGCTGAATTAGCAAAGTGCACCCAAATCCATTTGCTTCTACATGTTTGTCATAAGGGATGTGCTTTCACAGATGGTATATATTTTGTTGAATTTTATGTTGGTCTTTACCATGGGTGAGAATTTATGCCATTTGGAGCATTGTGGTCACATATCGGTGATCAGAGAACTTCTCTGGCAGAAATGGTGGTAGATGTTTGAAGGATTCATGCATCATGGATAGGGTTAATGTTATGTTTAGAAATCGGGTTATGGGTACGGATGAGTGTTGTGTAGTGAAATTAAAAAGGGTTGAGACTTAATATAACGTGGAGGTGCTGGGTTGGACCTTTCCTATTTGAATGTACTTTAAGTACATGCATAGGCATTCTCCTTATGGATTTAAAAGTGGTTTGATTGGATTTCTGACGTGTATATAGAGGATACTCCATGACCGTTCATACTGTACTTATTCCACAAATTAGGAGTGAAATAAACACATTACTCCATGAACACATTTTTTTCTAAAAAAAAAGTACAATGCATGAAAATTAAAGTATTTTAAAACATAAATTAAGCAGCCGAATTCAGAGAATCACTGTCCTTAGATCAAGCACCGTATCTGCTTAGCAACGCAACATCATTTGGATTAGTGCGATATGCCCGGTCACTCTGTCATTTGCAGGAATGCAAGATTAAATTTGAAATTACCTTTGGTTAGTTGATGTCCATGTAGGATACTTTTTTTAAACCAATATCCGATTTAGATAATTTTTTTAAAGATTTCTGCCCACTTCAAAAGCATTTATTTTTATGTTTCAGTGTCTTATAATCCAGTGGTCAGCAGAGATTGTCTTTCAATGTCAAAAAGTAACTTATAAACAAATTTGCATCTGTTGGATCATGAAGATACCCCACTAGTCATTTACCAGGCTGCATGGGAGTAATACATCACCCGCTTCGCTTAGACTGGAGCAAAGCTTTAATTTCACTCTTAAAGGAAAGCTGCATTTTTTGCAGATAGAGAGACATCTGGAAAATGTCCTGCTTTAACAGTCATTTTCTGGAAGGGGTTTCTTGATTAATTTGAGTCCCGGGCTAAACTTAAAGTGATGGCTTTGTTATTGTGTTGGCACAATATGCTAAAAACATTGCAGTGGCTGCCAGACAGCCAGAGTTCTTTCAGAGAGATTACGGCCTTGTTTACCAAGCCAGCTGCTCCCAGACCTTGTCCACAGTGCCTGCCTCTCGGTGGGAGGCTCCCAGTGTTCATGGCACCCCAACTGAACTCTCACTCGTACTGTACGCTATCTAGCACATTCAAGAAGCCAGGGAATCATGTAAAGCTGGAGCAAAACTCAGGGCTGATGTTGAGTAGTCAATATGTGTATTTATTTTTTGCTCTAAAAAAAAATGCAGATTTGGTATGGTTAGCATAACTTTCTCCAGAGATTGCAGTAGCTCAATTTGGTACCTTTTATTTTGGTAATAATAAATTATGTTTGCAACTACTTATAATAAATAAAGTACTCCCCCTTTACATGTTAGGCTGTAATAGTAATTACATCTCTGGTTGTTGGTGACTTATGTACATACTACTACAACTACTACGACTACTACTACTACTACTACTAATAATAATAATAATAATAATAATAATAATAATAATAATAATAATAATAATAATAATAATAATCTAGATATTCCTGATGCAGGTTTTTTTGTAAAATAAGAGTAAATTCTATATATATATTTTAATATTAAACTTAACACTTGGTATGTTAAACGTACCGGTTTTGACTTCTTGCCCCAAGAGAAGGGTGGCTTAAGCATTAGCGACAATTATTTCAGAGACAGGAATTATGGGCTTCACTGCTTTTTAGCCGGTCACACTGAAACTGCTAGCCTGAGGGTATAATAATTAAAACCGCTGTTGTCAGGTGACTGTATTTTAAGCAGTGGAATATCTGCGATTCTAGCTGAGGGGTTTAATATACACTTTTTTTTTTTTTTTTTTTTACAGTCAGCATTACACCTCTGTGTTGTTTTTCCTTGTTTTGTTATTTTGAGATAGTAAGCACTTTTCGCATATTAGTATGTGAAATGTATTTTGACAATGGGCTGGAAATAGGGTTGAACTAGCAATATATCCTTCCTTTTTTATAATATCGAGTCTCTTACTTATTCAGCTGTATGGAGGAAAAAAAAAAACCCCTCTAAGGTGAAAAGACATGCCTGCTTCGGATGATATTTTTATTAGGCCAGCAGAGAATGAGAGCATAATCTCCCTTGCCACAGAAATATACATCTATTTGCATTCATCACAATAAACAAGACATTTTGAGAGCTTATACACCAAACCCATGATACACATGCCAAAGCATCCAAACTGAGAGATTTAAAATAGAGTCTTAGGATGTGTTTAAAGTAAAAAGTGGTCTGTGTCATTCAAATACACACAAGAAACAATGCATTTAGTAAAATTCAGAACCTGTACTGGTTATGATGCCCTAGCTGAAAGTTGATGTGTTGAAATGATAAAAAATAAATAAAGTAAAGCCACAGGGTGAAATCTAACACTTGTCAAAGTGTTCCTGCGATATGCAGCAACCTTGGGTTTGACTGCTGATTCTTCCTGTCACTTGGTCATGTGAGCGTTTGCGAAGACAACTTAACTAATACATTTAAATAGAACCGTATGATGTGTCCCAAGGGAGAAGCTGCTATGGTTCACTTAGTATGGTATAATGTGCTGCAATGGGCTGGAGAATAGAACAGATATCTACTAGTATGCAAATATGGACTGTAGTGGAGGATTTTATCCCTGAGGGTCAGAGGAGAGACTGGCTGTGTGTTGTAATAACCAATGGCTGAATAGCCTTCCACTATAGCCCCAAAAAAGATGTTAAAATCCAAGGACATTATTTAGTGTGTGTATGTACATATATACACTCACATTTAAGGGATGTGTGCAGGAGTTTACACAAACATTATGTTGCCATTAAGGCAGTAAAATTAACTTTTTCAGCAATATTATATAAGGAATTACATCATTTGAAACACAAAGTTATAAATGTAACTTTTTGTGTCTCTAATTTTAAATAAATATATTTTTAATTTTAAATATGCATTTCCTTAAAGAAGTATCTGTATCATAAAAAAAACACAAATGCACCTTTTATCATTACATTCAAACAGGAAGTGCCTGGAGCTCAGAGAATTGTGTAGGAAGTAGTGTCTTAACAAAAACAACCACTACCAGTACCACTAGCAGGGGCAGACCAGACTTTCATGGGTGGGGGGGGGTTAAGACTGTCATGAAGGGGGGATACCTGGTACGAAACATACCGTTAAAGTAAACCATAGTTTGACATTTTTAACAAAAGGGGTGGGGGGGGGGTGGACCCCAGGACCCCAGGACCCCCAGGACCCCCTTGGATCTGCCCAAGACTAGTCTTTAACTGCTTATTGGTGTTGCTGTTAACAAATAGTTCAAACTTTTTAGCTCGCCAAATGTGTAATGTGTTCAATTTTACTTTTAGTTTTGAGCAATGGTAAAAGACGATAAACTCGCCAGCAGTACCCACCAATGTGGAATGTAGTCAAGTGACCTATCAATGACTTCATACCCTTATCACCAATCCCCTGATGCCATCGATCTGTAAGGAACTGGGCTTCTCTGTGCTCTCCATGCATTTGACTTTCCCCTACGTGGACAAAACACTTACATTTGTGCACAAGTGCCACAGGCGTGCTTTGTCACTGGTCCTACTAATTTCATAGGAACCATTAGCGATACCAAATAAAACTCTGTTCTGTTCTGTTTTTTCAGGGCTCTTTGCTTCCGTGGAGTGAGATTTTCTTCCCCAATCAGCTATTAAAATCTACATTCATGGCAGTGGCAGCAGAAGCTGAATTATCCCACTCGTGACCTTGCCTGCAGTGCCTTCCTCCTTATAAACCATAATAGTGGCGTTTTCAGTTCCACTCATATATATGTATTTGAAAATTGAGCCTGTTTCTGCTCACCTTGAGGTACAAGGGGGTCACGTATCTCAGAATCTTCTACACATTAGACCACACAGCCTCTAGCTACCAAAGGAGATACAGACATACCATCATAACATGAGTCATTTAAATACACTTTCTTTATTACAATGTGCAATTATTAACTGGGACTACAATCACACTGTTAAATCTGACTGCTGGTTTCCCCTTTAATGATTTATACAATTTTTGACAACACTCAACAACTCTCTTATAGATATGTTAACACATGCTGTTCATTTTCCATTAATGCTTAATAGTCAACTGCTTATTTTAAATTACCATCATTTATTAGTAAGGTAGTTCTTAATTGTTAATAAACTAAAAAAACATAATTTAAGTTTCTTATAGTTGTTTGGAAATGTTTACTTATAGAATTCGAGAATGTCTTATCTTTCCCTCTCCCCATCTCGTCCCTTCAAAAGATATCAATGCATCACATCTAACCTCTGAAATAAGGGATCTTATATAAGGGAGTCTCAAAGCTTTCCAAGCATACAGTGCTGACTCATCACGTGATGGGTCTGAAGTATTCAGAGAGCTGTGAAGAAAATCTTTTTATGTGAGGAGCAATTATCAACGTATTGTAAACGTGCTGCAGCACAAAGGCAGCGCTTCTCAGCGAGCGGCGAGGAATGCAAAGGAACCTTTTGAAGGGATTTCATTTTTTTCCAAATAACTCATTTTCCTGATGGTCTCATTGTAATGATCCACCCCAAGGTTATTATCTGACCTTGCACACAAAAAAGCGAAATGCTTTTTCCTTTGTTCTGTTGTTTTGAAAACAGATACAATTTTATTACACTGTGCAAGTTAACACATAACAGTACATTTTTCACTCAGCAAATACCCAGGTTACACCAGGAGATTGGTTAGGAAAGCATTGTTCCAAACGTTTCAGACAAACCTAATAAGAAATTGCATTAAAATATGTCGAGCCAGGGGACTTCTTTGACCTGAAAAAAGAAACAAGGACCAGGGGTCACAAATGGAGATTAGATAAAGGGGCATTCAGAACAGAAAATAGGAGGCACTTTTTTACACAGAGAATTGTGAGGGTCTGAAACCAACTCCCCAGTAATGTTGTTGAAGCTGACACCCTTGGATCCTTCAAGAAGCTGCTTGATGAGATTCTGGGATCAATAAGCTTCTAACAACCAAACGAGCAAGATGGGTTGAATGGCCTCCTCTCGTTTGTAAACTTTCTTATGTTCTTATGTTCTTATGTAAAATAGACTTGTACAACTATAGATCGCCAAGCAAATTGCACTCCACCTCAAAGACGTGCCAGTTTCATTTCCCTGACATTTACCTTAGGCCTTTACATTTACGTCTATTAATTATATTTGCCATGCCATCAAAGTTGAAGCTTATCTACATAGCAAGTGACTCAATGGAAATCCCTCAGACTGAGCCAAACTGTACCAGCCAGTCCAGAACAATCTAAAGGCTCAGAAGTACCCACACATCCGATTGTGAACTGAGTGCTCAAACCCATGACCTGGGCTATAATATTTTCACCCATATGTCATTGACAGATGCTGAATAAATCACCTACCAGCATGACAGTTTTGTAGCCAAATGTTTATTTTTTAAATACTGCAATGTCCGCAAATGTGCATGCTGAGATTGTGACTATTAAGATGGCTGAGCTGACAGCGAGAAGACGGGAGTCTGTTCCGCAGAGATATTCGGAGAGAGAAAAAATTTCAGGGAATCGCCTTAAAGTGCAAGCCGGATAATTACAGCTGACAGTCCACTCTGCCACACTGCTAATTTGAAGCTGATTCAAGTCTCTGACATACAGCAGATTTGGTGCAGGTGGAAGCCAGCCCGACTCTGCACTTCTCCCTGCCACTCAAATTATGTCATCAGTGAAGGATCACTGGTTTTTAATGATAGCGGTGCCTCCATACGGACAATCAGGAGGGATATGCACAGCCAATAAAGTGCCTGTCACCAAATTACAATTGACATCCTAACATCACTAAATTTGAACTGTAATGCCTTATGACAGTTGTGCAGTTATATTGGAAGAAAATAATTGACTTCAAGCCTGGCACATGAGATATGTTTTGCTGAACATGACTCATGTCCAATTTACAGTGTCTGATGTGAGTGTATAAGAAGCGACCTTAATCTAGTGAGAGATCATAGGTAATAATACAGTCTAATAAACCTTAGCAGTTGAACATCACAGGATTTTTAAAGGCCCACCTGTAGTATGTGACTCTTGATATTGCCACTCTCAGGGAAATACAATGGAAAAGATGACACTGCTGTGGAGTGCAATACAGCATATTTACACCATGTTAGGTTTCAGAGACCCGGTGGATTTTCTGCCAGCCTAGGGAGGGTTTGACATAAACCTGAACTACCTGACACATAGCCAACGTGAACGACAGGTTGTTATAGGCATCATTGTTAATACTGGCTGTCTCTCTGTCTTTTGTTCAGGTGTGAAACGTCTTTAAGCTGAGAGGAACGAATTCAGATGATTTTGATCAGTGGTGCAGGTAGACAACAGGGCCTCCCAATTAACAGAGGACATTTTAATCGGCACAATGCTATCGCCTCTGCTGCCTGACTTATGGGAAACCTTGTATTTGAGATTATTGAGGCTCATTTTATATGGTGCAGGAGGTAGTTTTTAGAACCCTGACATACATGGAAAACAGATGCAGTAAAACACCATCGGTTCAGTTAGACTGCAGTTAATACTACAGAGAGTCTTAGACATGTTGCATTTTTCTACTGTGATGCATTATGAACATCAACGATTTACTCAAAGCCTCCACTAGTGTTTTCTACTATTATAACAACCTTGACTTGCATAAAGTAGGAAAAACATTGAGTGAAATAGCTCGCATTACTCGATTTTCAAGGTGTGGTATCCGAAGCATAATCAACAAGTACAGATAAACTGTAATTGACAAACCCGGGACTGGAAGATCCAAAAAGCTGTCTAACAAGGATGAACAAATATCCTTAAGGAATAGAAAGAAGACAAGCATTGAATTGACAACAGAACTGTTTAATTCTCAGAATGTTAGCATACATGAACAGTACAGGCCTACGTGTAATAAGAAAGGTTTCTGTCACCTACTTGCACTGCATTTTACGTGCATCTTTAGGCCTACACCCAACACTACACTATTTTTAATCACAAGCTAACCAGTTGAATCACCAGCCCCTTCAAGGAAACTCATTTGAATTAAATTAAGCAATAGAACCCAAAGAACTGGGCTTTCTCGTCTGGTAAGGCCCGGCCCACCTTGTGTCCCGACCTGAAGGCGAGGGCAGGCATTTAACATAACCAGACGATAACGCCCAATTCTAATTTTACATTAATTCATTAAATTGTTTAACTAATTGATGATTAATTGACTGAATGAAAAACAATACAACAGTAAACTGAATCCATTGATCAGTTAGTCAAATCAACAATCAATACAATTAATTGCGTATGAAAGCACATGGTTGGCCTTTTTAAGAAGGGTAGGTCACATATTACATGTTTTGAAGACAAACTGTATGGTTCAGAAAACATGAATAGTCTATAAGCATTTGACATGTTATCTTATTTTGGTAAGACTTTAAGTTTAAGGATCTGTAATCAGCCAGGGATGAAAATAACCCTCCTGTGGCTTTAACAGTTTCACCCATTCCAGGTTTTACTTCAAGCTTCAAGTGCCAGGTGTAAATCATAGTAAAACCAGGAATGGATCAAAATGCTATGGAATGGGAGACATATTTCCATCCCTGTAAATTTTCAATAGTGTCTCAAACAGGGTCTATTTTAATGATCTCACAGTGGAGTATCTAAATACCAGCACCCTTTCACCCTGTAGTTTAACACACGTGTTAACATTACTAAATACAGTGAATATAGGACAAAAACAGGTTTATACATTTGCGGGTGGCGGCATTAAGATCTGCCACTGTTTATATCATCCAAATATACCCCATTGTGTTATGAAGGTTATTATAAACAATATTTGACTATTATTATTAATTACATATCGAATAGTAGGTATTTTAAAGAAACCATATTACTTTTATAGCATGTAGATTTTCATTAGTAATGTGCCATTATAATCTTTTTATTATTTTTTAATTTTTTAATGACCCTAGTTTTGTCGTCATTATCCTTAAAATACATTTTAACACGCTTTTTAGGCCAGCTAAAGATATACAGTATTTGAGATAATGCAATAGGTTCAAGACGGATCATTTCTTGTTGCAAACTGAAGCTTGGAAGGCAGAGTCCATTGGCAGCAGGTTTGACAGGTGAGCTTCATTTGGTGTTATTGGGTTTGTCTTGCTCATGCACCTTGCTCTGACTCATTGCATGTCTCCTACCTGCCAGATCGGATTGTGCTTTGCTTTTACACAGTGGCCTGTGGCTTGGCAAGCCTCTCACAAGTTATAAATGGTTTGCGCTCTAAAGATATTAATCAAGCCATACAGATTACTCTGTAACACAAGCCGGTATGATGTGCTGTATATTGCAGCGGCTGCCTGTTTGTAGACTAAGCACATGTTGGAGTTTTATTTCCTTTCACATAGCAACTGATTGATTCCTGATTGTTTGTTATTTTGTAAAATAGTCATATTAAAACGTAAACATATTTTCTGATTGTTGTCCAAGATTATGAGGACATGAGGACTCTGTATGTGTGTGCACTGCTTACAAACATTAGAAAATTGATTTATGTTTCTTTCACAACATTGTGCAAATTGCATAATGAGTTCTATTAACCAGGATCATGGTATCGGTTCCTAGAATAACATAATATTTATGGCTTTTAAAAAGTGGCAAGCACCAAAACCTGTAACAACTGTGTGCAATTATTTAATGACAATAATTGTGGCCAAAAAACACCAGTAGTTATTAAAATGCATTCCTTGTAGGGTAGTAGTGTAGATATTTTTGTAATTGACCAAATCAAAAATAATTTGTTTAACACATTTGGCAAAGTAAAACGATGGGACAGAGACCCGGGAATCTGTTATGAAGCATTCAACTGGGGTGATTAGGCTTTGAAAACAGCCACATACAGTCTCACTTTTAGAAACACATATAAATGCAAAAGTGCAAAAGCTTTATAAGTTTCTGCTCTTCAGGGTGACGTGGTTTGAATGGCTGGTAGAATAGGACTTTGAAAATTTCATTCCCACTTTGTCTCCAGGCGATTCACCTTTGGCCCAGCAATGATATGAGTCTTTTTTCCCTTCGCTGATCTTGAAGGTATAATAAGTCAGTCCAGGCAGAGTTAGGATGGCTGAGGCTTATTTATTAGTCGAATGAGGCAGGTGTAGTATTCAGTGTGAGATTAGCTCATCACAGCATGATAATTACCTCACTGGAAGCCCTCAAGGTGCTTGTGATCCCTCAGCATCGCAGGACCCAGTCCTGAACATCACACACATCCCAGCTTTCTTTTTTTCTAACTGTAAAAAATGGATTTCCCCTTTTTGTGCTAGATCCATTGCATTAACAAACTTGAATTACAAAGAAATGTTATAAAAACGAATGTAAAATGTTTGAATATCTAATAACAATGCTTATTAGACTATGCATATAGTATTTAAGAAACCATAAATGCATATATTGGATTATATTTTCAGAGGTATTAACTCAGAGGTATAATAATCTGGTAATATTATCTCTCAAAAACGAAAATAAACAACTTACATCTATTTACAAACCTGTAAACGGTATGCTTGAGTTGTGTATCTCTGGTTTAGTAATGTTATTGGGTGCAGAAGACAGCACATTGTGCAGGTAGTGGAAATAAGTTATTACTTTTCTTGCTATTAAATTACTAAGCATTTTAAATATTTTCTCTTTTTTTTTGCAAACACAGCATGACCGGTATTATTATTTTTTTTTCCTGTTGTGGCTAATAAAAGTCTTAAAATGTCAGTTAAGGTGAGGACAGCTTTCTTTGTAAGCAGAATAAATCCGTGTGGACTGTTAACCAGGAAAAAAAAAGCAATTTACAAAAATGAAATCCTAGTGATTTAGCAAGACCTTTTGCAGAGCACTAGGCTGTGTATGAAAAGACGAGGGGACTAAATCCTTGAAGAACTTGTTGTTAATTCCTTCGTCACTGTTTGGAAAGCATGTTATTAGCTTGTTTTGTGGAAGCATGAGGTTAACCTGGCAATTACTTTGGAACCAAATGGAGTAACTTAACTGACAGCGGGAGGAGCCTATCTGCAGGCCACACATCTGCTGCCAAATGAGGTCATGTGATCTTTACTGTCTCCCCTACACCGGCTTGAAAAGAGAATCACAACCTCTTCGCTTTATGACGGGTCTAATGTCCCAGCCTGAATTCTTATTTCCAACTCTCACAGCAGTCTGACAAAAAAGAGAGACTACTGCTAAAGAGAGGGCAAATGACAGATAATAAGAAAAGTTTGAATGCATGTCCCCTGTTGTAGCCTGTTGCTTTTAACTCAGTGAGGAATGCAAACCTGTATAGAGGGCTTGGAAATATATGTTTTTAAATATTATTAGTGTTATTTTAGTAAGAAGCTTTAACTATATGTTGCAGATCTGTAAAGTACCACGGTATAGGACATGTAAAGCTGTAGGTATCATTTCACTTCCTGTGCTGCAGGTCACACATGTTGATTTCTGATTAATACTGCTGTACAGGACAGGAAGTAATAAGGTAACAGGAACAATCAGTTTAGCCCCTTTATGCATCCAGTAGTGAATTTATTGTAAACGCTGCTGGCCGTTTAGTGAATTGTATTAAGATCTAGGAAATACAGTATATTTTTAAAATGTACATTCAAATCTTTCTAATCCAGCATCACTATATTGTGCTGGATTTGATAGTATGTCGGTTAACAGATATACTGTAAAATGTAAATAATAAAAGAAAAAGAAAAAGAAAATGACAAAAAAAATATTTGGTGCTTCAAACACCTAATGATTACACATCATTAAAGGCTTATCCTCTAATTCAGGGGCAGTATGTGATTTTGCTGTGCTGCTGTACAGAATGGTGATAAACAGTACACTGTATGGTATTTTTGTCTGTATAAGTATTGCTAATGTAGTTTGCAATGATACAGCTGCGAAAGTATTTAAATGATACCATTTTGATCATTTAAATAGGGTTTTTTGTACAACATTTTAAAAGGTTTGTCGTGGATTGCTTACCATGCCACTGATTTAAGGAAACTGTCCTAAGCCTGCCTCCACACCATTGGAAATGAATTGGAGATAGACTTTGGACAGACGGTAATACACCCTTTTTTAAACCGAGAGCGGTGAGGGTATCGAATGGGTTACCTCGTCACGTTGTTGATGCTGAACCATTGGGATTCTTCTAGGAACTGGACGAGCATTGAAGGACCAAATGATGTCCTCTCATTCATACATCTCCCTCTGTTCTTCTGTTCTGATGAAGCCATGTTAATACTCCTCCTTCCCACACACAGCTTTATAAAAATCTCAGCTCCTTTATGCCTTCCCTCGAACTTAAATAAGGTAATGCTGTGCTGCTATTAGAAAAAAAAGCCTCCCTCTTTATGTAGCGGAGCAAGCAACTTTGATATCCGATCGCATTAAGGCAAGGTCATAAGAATCATCATTTCAATTGTCACTGAAGCTCTTCATTATTGTGGAGGACTGGCATGGGTAAGCTCTGATGGTTTCATCTTTGACCTGCTTTCACATGCTGTTTTGTTCAGAAAAGCTTTCCGATTATAGCAATTACTGTTTTTACCTACTTTCTCACCTGGAAGTGTAAAGGGGTCACATTCAGGTCTTAGGTTATATTACAGTCTTTAAGAAGAAGCATGCTCTCCAAATAGAATCTGATTTATTTTCTTGTGCACTCCTTCTATTCTAAAACTATCACCTTTCGGGCATGTGAATTGAATGAAGATAATTGTTGTTTTTGTCCTTGCATTATAGCCTGATATTTGACACTGCAGTAGTGGTGGAAGTAGTTACAGAGAGCGGATATTCACTTACAAGGAAACTTGTCTCGGCTACCTTTTCTTCTCAAACGAAATGTTAATTGAATTTGCAGAGGAAAATATGGGTGTCATGTCAAAACGAGGAGGTGGGTTATCTTTACAAGTCCAGTGAGTCATGTTTGCATTATGAGGTTTCCAGAGTAACCACAATTTGTCAGTCAATCACCTTTCATTCAGTATCAATGAACAGTAAACTAATTAAATTTAAGTCACTTGACTGCCAGAATGCTGGATAAAAGGTGATATTGTTTGTATATTCCTGTATGTATTTAAAAGGTTAGTTTAAAGCAGTAGGCCTTCCTGTTTTCACCAGTCTGGAGCTGTTGTCTGAATCATACTGCTGCTCATAGCAAAACTACAGTCACACTGCCATGCCCTGTATATGAGTTACTGGGTCACCACTTTCTCTCTTCCAAGATTTTAAACGCTTAATCAGAAGATACATAGTAGTGCTAAAAAGAAACTTGCGCTAGGGTTACATTATATGTAATAAGAAAAAACTATGTCAAAAAAACATCTGCATAAAATGGTAATAACCGTTATTCAGTACTTTGTAAAATTTTATCCTAGAATTAGTAATACATTTAGAGAAGCATTTTAACGAAAAATCTTTAGCAGTTTATTACTAAGTTTATTTTGAAATTTTTTCTTTTTCAAGTCTCCTGTTTTGCCTCTTATGCAGTTTCTATTGTTCATATCTGTCATTTAAGTGAGTGACATCATGATCTGATAAGGAAGATAGTCTTGTCAATATGCCTTCAAACATATCCACGATACTGTACATTTATGTATAGAATAAATATAAATATAGCAATTGTCTATGAAATCACACAGCAAAGTTGAATTTCCTTTCACTTCAGGATACCATAAGCTCTAGGATATCACCTGCCACTATGATGCAGAAGATCCTGAAATGCGCTGGCAGTGATATGTCCCCTTTAATTGGCCTGCAGTGCCGATGGAGGTGTAATGCCCCCCCTGCCCCCTATTTGTTGACCCTCCTGGGTTTAAGTGGGAGGAGTACAGCCCAGCCCAAACCTTTATAGCCAGCTGTACCCCGTGGCTTCAGTCGCACAGTGAATGTTTAGAAAGCTTCCCTGTTAAATACCTCAGTGCACTGCTTAAACACCATCAACAGCCTTAAGGGGCCTCCCTCAGCCTTAAACACCTCTTTTGTGTGCAGGGGGAGGAGGGGGGTGTATTGTTTTTTTCTACAGTTCTGTCACCATCGCCTCGCTTAACCACAGCAGTCTTATTTGAGTCGCCTGGATTGAGTTGAGTCATTTTCTTTGGTTTCTTGCTGCACTAGAGTCCTGAGTGGGCCAAGTCGGCCATTCTCTCACTGAAGCGTGCTTAAATGCACACTGAAGAAAGGGGGAACATAAAGAAGGACACAGAGAAGAGAACCCCCCCCCCACTCCTATCCTCAAAAAAGACGAGGCTTAGAAGCGTAATTAGTCCTGATCCTCAGAGTGTTCAAACTATTTTAAGGGCAGGGTTCTGATTGTGGTGTGCGACACAGATTTAGGAATGGCGCTCCGTAATTAGTGGTGTTCATCGGACTGTGGAGAGCATTTCAAAGTGAATGGGTTGCTTCATTCTTTGCAGGCACATTTTTTCATCTTTTCATGCTCCATTGTTGTTGGAGGTGATGGGTTTATTGCAGTGTTCACACTTTGAAAGTGGAGCTGGTGTGAGTGTGAGTGTGTGTGTGTGAGTGTGTGAGTGTGTGTGTGTGTGTGTGTGTGTGAGAGTGTGTGTGAGTGTGTGAGTGTGTGTGAGAGTGTGTGTGTGTGTGAGAGTGTGTGTGTGTGTGTGTGTGTGTGTGTGTGTGTGTGTGTGTGTGTGTGTGTGTGTGTGTGTGTGTGTGTGTGTGTGTGTGTGTGTGTGTGTGAGAGAGTGTGTGTGTGTGTGAGTGTGTGTGTGTGTGTGTTTCTGTAGAAGTTCATTTTGTAGAGCTTAAACGCTTCACATGTACGACCCGAAAATAATATAAATACTACAGATTTTATTTTTTTTAAAAAATAAAATAAAACAGACAGAAGTGTGTTGTGTACCAGAATCTTAGCATGCTTCTCCATAAATAACGGTCCATCAGCTTTTCACAAGTTGTTCAGTCACTATTTCTTACTCATCCATGCTAAAATTAACGGCAACTGGAGTGACCTAGTTTGGAACCGGAATACAAATGTTGAGTTTAGGAAATGGAAATAATGCAATGTTTACTGGTTACAACAGCAAAAAGTTTTTGATTTCCTTTAGAGAATACTTTCTCAATTGGTATAGCACAGGAACTAGATTCATGTAACTAATTTAAACAGTTTTATGGTCAAATCTGATCCCAAATTCATATTTGAGTTCACCGTTTTTATCATTAATTTCTCAAATAGTTACACCTTAAATGTTTACCACAGACGCTGAAGAGCAATGCAAATTGAAATTGAATCATTCAAAGAAAGACCGAATGAATTCCTGGATTGAAGTGAGATATTGAGGCCAGCACTGGCCACACCCCGAATAGCCAGGTGCTTCAATCTGAAATTGTACAATAATGTTCAAGTTTGTACTATTTTCTATTCCACCCACCATTTAAGCTTTGCACAGGCATGATTGGGCCGTTGAAAAGGGGCACATAATACACGTGCGAGTAACTTCATTGGACTAGGATAGGGCTGTTATCTAAAAATGGGTGCACAAAATAACTTGTTCTACTTGTTTTGCAGGGACTCAGAAATAAGCAGGCCAAAGAAACTGCACCACTAGCCACTGGTTTGTAAGTGTGAATCTGAAATGGTTGTCAAAAGAATTTACTGGGTCTATCCATCCCCACACTTCCAACCCACAGCTGGTGGAAATGCACTGTAATGTAATGATGGTAACACAGCATATCAGACAAGCTCTGTGCCTCCTACTGTATGTCTTAAAGTACATAGACATAACAAAACAATGGCAGTAAGTCTTACTAAAAAGAATTGGCATCACTTCCTAGATTGCTAATTGTTCTATATTAGAGATGCAAACGTTATGGTAAACCTTTTTTTTTTTTTCATAGCCAGCATTAGTGAACAAAAACACGTTTTGTACAGCACTTTATTTTTTTACACAACCAAAGCTGTAATATGCTGAACCATGGATAATAAAATGTACAGTAAGTGTCTGAGTATTTTTAATGCCTCTGTACAGTATTTACTAACCCAAAGGAACCCTTGACACAGGCCCCATTGTGGGACTGTCAAAAATCCTAATTGCTGCCTGATTTGCAGCTTTTGAAACATTGTCACTTGATACACAATGACTTCAGACTTTGTTGATAAGTGGGGAAAAGAGCTGAGTGGAAGGGATTATACATATGGGGGTAGCACATGGTATAGTGATAGCTGATTACATTTACAGATACAATGCCTGCATTTCAAGCCTCTTCTATAGATTTCGGTGTAGCTATCGCTGTGGTTCTGAAAAGACTGTATTGATTGAAATGATAAAGAAAAAAAGCATGAATGTCATGTTTGACATATTTTAATCTTTAAGCGTTTGAGATATATAGTTCCTGTCTGCTGTTCAAGACTCCATTACTCTCAAATTGAGTTTGGCCATCAGGCTTAGCCTCCATTGTAAACTCAGACTAGTCAGTGAATTCACATTTAAAGTGCTAAATCCGAATATATATGTCAAAGAACTTGTGATGTGACCCATACTAAATTCCCCTTCAGCTAAGTAATTCTGAAATATTGCACGTTCTCAAGTTCCACTCCTATAACTGTTATCATGGTCAACACTGTAAATGGGAACGTGTTTAAAGCTGGTCTTCTCTGGTTAAATAAAGGATTTGTTATACAGTATATTAACTGCATAAGGTTAATTGAATTTTTTTTTTTTCTGGTACATGGGATATTGCATTTAATTGTTACAATGTTTAGTTTTATAACATACAATCTTAATATAACCCCTGTTAATGTCTCCCTTCCGTTTATTATCATATCATCTATAGTCCTGGGCAGATTATAATGGGAGTCAATTGTCTTCTCATAATAGCACTTCAGTTATCATCACACTGCAGTTAGTATCGATCACATGTGTCAATCATACAAGTGATTTCCACCCCACTTCAAGAAATAAAACAATTTTTGCTCAGTCCCTTTGAAGATATATTAAAAGTGAATATTTTTTCCATTTGGGAAATATGCTTGATGTTGCCTTTCGATTGTTATCAACACGTAAGGGTTAACGCAGAAGGTTAAATTGCTACACAAGCAGTTTCTTCTAATGACGGGCTGACAGGTTTAAGTCTCTCCCGTTCTGTTTAAGTTGCTCTGATGCTGTATCGGTCCTGCTTCAGTGCTTCTGATCTGCAGAGGTCATTCCAACACCTGACCTGGATGTTTTTGCCTTTCTCAACTGGTCTGTAATGGCAAGCCTGATTCAATTCTTTTCTGAAGGTTATATTTATGTTTAAACTGTGTCGGGCCTAGTAGAGTAGCATCTGCTTCCCTCCCAGCGCACTAATGGCAGGAAAGTGTGAAAGTAGCCCCAAGGCAGGCCTAGTGTAACACTGCACTTCAACAATCCCCCTTTTACCACCTCCTGTTTACTCTCCAAAAAAAGTGAAGTCCTATCTTTTAAAAAAAGGATTACATTTCAGTTCTTATCCAGTGATTGTTCTGTTGGTGTTAAATGGAAATGTAGGGAGAAGAAAAACAATGATGCCTAAGAGATGAATCATAAAGTTGTCACAGAACAGATAACATTGGGAGCGTTGTTAAATTCATCGGTGCTCTGCGTCGCTCAGTCGGAAGTGACATTACTTGGTGTTCATCGGTGCAGGGAATTTAACAACAGTTTGGTGAATCGACATAGCTGATAATAATAATAGAAAGGGTACTGCTGCAGAATGCTAGGCTAGCGCAATTATATATTTATTAAAAATACACAACTCCATACCCATTTTCAAAAGATTTGGCATCTCTGAATCTACAGTTACATTGATTACAGTATCTCTGTACAAGACAAACTTCCACAGTGGGAGTGGCCATTTATGCTTTTGCAGCATTTCACCACTCTCAACCCCGGTGAATCCACTGCTTCAGCAGTGACGCACCAGTGAATTTAACACCAGTTCGTTGAGCAACTCCTGGTGAATTTAACAACGGTCTGGTGAATCTGCTTTACATCGGTGCATGCAGCGGTGAATTTAGCAACGCACCTATTCATACCCGGTTCAGGCTCAAGTTTTGGAACATAAACACTTAGGCCGAACAGTATCTCCTCACGGTGCTTTGCGTTGATATTTTTGTTTATGATAAATTTAAAAAGAATTCCAGATTGAATGGTGTTTCTCTGCTGCATGACTCAGTAGTTTCACAAAATGTACATTGGCCTTTGTACCACGGTTTCGCAAGCCCAGGGGTGTACAATCATGATCCAATCCACCCCTGGTTTAACAGGTAGAATGAAATAATGAACTACTTTATTTATGATGGTGGTTAAGTTGGTTTAATTAACAACTTAGAACCGGGTTGGTCCGGAAGGTCCAAATGTGGCCACACCTGGTCTAATGCTGTGTGATGCACTGCATACCTGGTCTAATGCTGTGTGATGCGCTGCACGCCTGCTCTAGTGCTGTGTGATGCGCTGCACGCCTGAATTGGTTTATAAAAAATATTGGTGTAAGAACATAACCTGGTGTGGTGTTTCTAGCCCTTATGTGCTACCATTAATTTTGTGCTGCTTGTGAAGATCATTTAAGGTAATATCCCAATTGCTTACACACCTGTGCAAATCAAACTGACAACACAATAGACACAGTGGCACGCTGTTTCCTGAGCTTGATCAGCGAGTAAGAAATTGGATAGCAATCAGCAAAGCAACTTTTAATAAATGGAAATACGTTTGATAATGTTGAAGTTAGGAATGCACGGGGCTAGTAATCTGGCTCTATGTCAGTCTACCCTAAGATTTAAACTAGGTATGCAACAGCAACTGGAGCGATGGGTGGGCAGTGATTGGCCTGAGTTAAGACATGAAGACATTTCATGTTATTATTTTAGAATGTAATGGCATGGTGGGCATCCAGACAAACCCGGTCTAAAACACACAGGAGTTGGGCCAAATGAAACACATGCAGAATAGACACACTTGTTTGGAGTTTTTTGTGATTCATAGTACCGGTTGTAATATGATGGCACTTTATCTTCTGAGACGGAGGCACATAAAAGAGATTATAGACTTCTATTAAAAGAGATTATAGACTTCCTCTATTTCTAGTAGCAAGCTTAATAGGTGATTGTACCAGACCATTAGTGGCCTGCCACTTATGTTGCTAAATCTTTTGTCCAGAGGACAAAGAACACTAGAAAATGTGTCACTCTGTTCTCCTGTAATGCATTGTCCCATATTAAATCAAAATTCATACCTATAGTCACTGACTGTTTGATGGCACTTTTATATCGATGTGGACTTCGCTGAGATGAAAGAAACTAATAAACTACACTGAAAACATCCCACAAAAGAATGATTTTATGTAACGTTTATGCTGTTCAACTGTTTTAATCAAGAAAGGCCAGTACAACTCTATAGACAGATAAACAAGTAGAGAGAGATATTATGTTGGGTGCGATTTCAAGGACAAGATGACTATAAACCCCTGATAATACCCTGGTGTTCAGGGCGCTATTAATTGAAATTCTTCCTTCAAATAAACACAGCTTGTGGCAGGGCGGAAGCCCTGCACATGGGGAAATATGTAGTTTTATTGTATATTTTTGGGTTGATGTAAATAAATTGATTTAATTTTTTAACTGCTGTGGCGCTCCGCCGGGGACGATTATCTGTCTGCGTGGAGCAGCAGCTGAAAGCAATGAGCTGTTCCAGCAGGCAGGTGGGCGTGTCTCAGCGGAGCATCAGTATAAAAACATAGCAATCACTGTGCTCGGGCCTGCTGCAAGGCCTGCCGTTTTCACGGCACCTTTGATTTATAGTTTGTTGTATTGTGTTTTATTTTGAGTGTTTGTACAGTCATGTCTCATTCTCTGTGCACAACCATTGCTGGTAGCGTCACATGGCATTATTGTTTATTTTTTTTTGTTTATGTGCATTGATTAAATCCTGTGCGCCTGTGTCGGCGTATCAACGTCAATCTCTACCTCAGTCTCTTCTGTGTTCTCCTCGGCGGCCTAAGGCAAGTATACCAGGACACTACCACACAGCTACACACTGATGTTCAATAAACAAAACATAGTGTTGGGTCTTTATTTGGGACTTAGCTGAGACTTAGGACATTAAAATCCATTAAAACAGTACCAAAGAGGATGCCCTTTATTTTTTATTATTAGTAGTCGTAGTAGTCGTAGTAGTATTTATTTTATAGAAGTAGCGGTAATAGTATAATTATAAATGGCATATTTATTGAGCACCTTTAACATTATACCCCTTATGTCATGCTGTTTTCAGACAGTACACCATTTTTTATTACATGTTTAAATATTTTATTTGTTTAGAGTAATATGCCTCAAACATTGGTTTCTGACTTCTCCAGAGCTATACCCTATCAGACAAGAAAAAATAATAATAATTGAGCACTCTACAATATCAAATTTATTTTGAGTAATAACTTACAATTACCTTAACGTGTTGTCAAGATAGACATTGAGATACCATTTAAAATATTTAATAACTTGAATTTTTGTAGAAATAACTCCAATATCGGTATTATCTAAAGCAATACTAACCAGCCTGTGCATTAACAGTTAGCATCTAGTAATTGTCACAACAGCAGTTTATTCTTTTGGAAAAAAAAATCCTGTGGGTGCAAGGAGAGGTCAGACTGTTGTGTGAGTGGTTTGTGCTCATCATTTATTAATACGTCAGCTTTGCTGTAATCATGGTGTAATTACATATTAAATAACGTACAGTTGACGTGCCAAACTGCCACCAGTCCCTTGTAAACAGCTGTGCTTTCTGAAGATTGGCTCTCACTTTGTAAAGGCAGAGACGGGGTAAATGCTATTGACTACCAGCAGGGTGCAAGTTTGTAAGTGTTCAAAGAGAACCCTGTCAGAATACTGTACCTACAAACAGAAAAGCAAAGTCAAAGAATCCTGCTTGCTTGTTTGTTTAGTGGAGTGGATTCCCTAGCCCGGACACAGCCGTGAGAGCTTACACGCAGTGATATTTCCCTAAGCCTGCGATTTCCTGGGCTGTGAAATTCTTCATTAAGATATTTTTTGACCAGCGTGTGTGGCTTTTCAAGTTGTTGTTTTTTCACTGGAACAGAAATGCAATGCACACTGCAAATGATAACTGTGTTTTTGGCTTACACACACACTCACTCACTGACGCACTGATATATTTACTTGACAGCTGACTCAAGTTTGAAAATGAAACCCAGTTGTCTGAAAAACAAAGTGTGCCCCGTAACTCAACATGGTCATACTTTGTGAGAAAAATTTACATAAAACAGATTGCTTTAATTTATGTTTGGAGCCTGACTCTGGAGAAGAGAAACAGCAGGTATGATTCACTCTGTTTGACTGTGTGTGGTAAAATCCAGCATGTATCCCTGATCCCAAAAGGACTTCACTCTTTCTGTGTTGCTTTCCTGACCTTGCAAAGTGTGTGAAACCAAATCCTTTACAGAACACACTGAGAGGGTAAGGATCTTTAAACATACTTCACACATGATGGCATTTGTCAAGTAAGCTAGCAATTTCACTGTCCTCTTCAGAAACACTCGGATACTGTTGGCACTGTGGGGTTTTTTTTTTTCTGGTCTTGGGCACACATTCAAGTGAGCTGGATAAATTGACACCATTGATATTTTCAATCAATAACTTGTTTCCTTTAGGGATGTTGAAAAACAATTACAAAGTATAAACCAAAACCCTCTCTGTCATGAAGTGAATGTGTTGTTATTGTTATTTTTTTGCCACTAGATATAACAGAATATAAACTTTAATAATTTAGAGATGTGAGGTTTGGCTTAGTAATGGACCTTCCCGTTACACATACAAGTTATTTGAGTATGCATATGTGTGCATGTATATACACAAGCAGAGATTGACTGTATAGTGGGATCTAAAACCCAAAGAAAAATTGTCCAACACAAAGATCTATTAGATGCATACATTCAAAGAGTATGTAGTTTTATTTCCTGTCTTCTTATATTAATATGTTTTCAATAAGTCCGAGTGGATCTCATGCAAATGCTCATTGTGTGACATTAGCTTCTGAACCCAGGTCAGAGCACCTAAACACTGACGATACCAAAAAAGTCAATTAGAACAATATTTGTGTATTTGCACTAGAACAATTAAGAATGATGGCAGACTGTGACAGAGAGAGAATGAATCTTGGTTATAAATCTCCCTCCCAACCTGTGAGGGCACTGTGTAAAGGGAACAGAGTGCCCTGGACTGGGTGGTCTGACAATTAATTCCAGGGAAAGATGGAAGTCAGCCATCTAGAAAGGGGGGCGGAGCTACGGTACACCAAGTCATCGCCCCAGAAGGGAAGCGATGTTGCAACCGCGGATTGGAGGAGAAACGGTTGCACTCGCTAACCAAGGGGGCGTGACTGACGGCACAAAAGGGGACGTGGCTAGGCGAGCTGTTCCTTTGTTATGGTTAAGAGCGAACTGCTAAAGGAGAACTAAAAGCATACCGTGAGTGTTTTGTTTGTTTGTCGTGTCTAATTATACTTGTTTGCTCTTGTTAGATGGCTAACACGATCCGGAGCTGACGCTTAAGGCCAGCACCAAACCTTGACAACACTTCACCACTGTGCATGAATAAATTGTATTTCACCACTTGCACGTTAGCACTCACTGTGGACTTGTGATCGTGTGTGTTTTGTATGTGTTTAATACTGTGTTTATTATTTCGGGACTGTAACCCGTGTTTAACAGTGCAATACACATTGCTGTCTTTTGCCTGGGATTATCATTTGCGGTCATAATTTTTATTATTATTTATTTCTTAGAATGACCTGGATTATAAACAGGATCAAAATAAACATTGTTTGGACTGTGAACTTACATGTTTGTCATTCCTTGAGCACTACAGCCCACTTGGCCACACAGACATTATATAAATGTAACAGTAAATATACATTCTTACTGGTGTTACAGGCCAGAAATTAGAGTAGTAAAAAAATATAGATAGACATATAGATAGAAAGAGAGATAGATAGATAGATAGATAGATAGATAGATAGATAGATAGATAGATATTTAAATATGCAATTAGTGTAAAAGGCTTTTGAAAAGGGTAGAGAATTGAGATAATTGCAGATATATACCAGTATAGATTTGTGAAAATGTAAGAGGACGTTTTCTTTGTTCATGACATTAGTTTGCATTAGAGAATGTTTGCCTTACAATTGGGTCTCTCTCGTTCTTATCTTTGCTGAATCTTACCATTCTTTATTGTCAAAATGTTTGTTTCTCCCCTCATAAGACTGAAAGAGTGTGTGTGGGGGTGAGTACTATTCACTTTTTTATTTTAAAGTGTAGATTTAAGTTTGGAATAGTATTTTGTCACGGTTAGGTCCTGTCTGTTTCTAAATATTGTAGAGTTGCAAGCCTTAGGGCTTCCTGAAACACATTGTCCACCCCCTGCCAATATATCCCTTCTCTAGAGCAGCCACCCTCCAAGTGACAGGGTGGATAGTTTGCCAGGCTCCATTCTGTGAGTAACTTACAGTTGTGAAGATGCTGGGTTAAACTAATGTCTTAATTCCCTTTTAAACAGTAATTATTTAGCAATAGCTTTGGTTCCCTGGAATGGGGGCTGAACTAACAACCTTAACCACTAACCACTCAGCCACCAGGCCCTCCCAAGGGCACTCCCCACCCAGTCACCTATATCCTCACCTTCACAGCTCACTTCTCCCTCGCCTCTCCTAATAACAAGCCATTTCCTCTCTCATTTCCCTTTCTCCAAATATGATCTTTGGACCAGTTCCCAGAAATCTTTGGCACTGGCCCATGCCCATTCCATTTGGATGTGCACACTGGGCAGGGTTCCAGAGTTTTCGGACGCCCAGGCGGCCCCGCAATGGAGGAGCCCGGGCCCGTGCTTGCGTTTGATCTCAAGATCATGTTTCATGTCTGTATTAGCACTCCCTGGCAGCACGAGTAGGTGGTAACATAAAGAGTGTGCCCTTCCCAAAAATCCCTCTCTTTAATTCAGAAACAGAACAGTGACATGGATTTGGAGCTTCAAATGCAAGTAGAGGAAGCAAAAAAAGCAGGAATATTGGAATTATTTTTTTTAATTTGTTTTCACTTGTATGTAGTAACAGATTGCTGAGTCTACTGCCCTGCCAGCCACAGCGCACACACTCAAGCTTTGTGTCTATCTGATTACCTCCTGTTCTTTAATGTAGTTACAGGCCACCTAGTGTTGCAATGTACTTGTTTAATTGCAGTACCACACAGTAACAGGATCTGGGCACTTGGCCGTGGATAACTTCCTCACAGAACAGAGCTCAAAATGCAACCCCACTTGATTCTGTTGCCGTTTTCTGATGCTCTCTAATACGGGGATGACAACGAGTGAAGCATCTTAAAATAGCTCCTTGAAAAGCAAACCAGGGTAAAAGGGAAAGTGCATGCGTGGCTGAAAAGGTTATTAACTTCAGAACGCTTTCCCATTCGCTACTTCTTCAAAGACTGTTTGCACCTCCACCGTAAAATATTACAACCGTGTTTAGGGATAACTGTGTTTGAATAGTGATTGAGGAGGTGCCTAATTGTCCATTTGGGGGGTGGAGGAGCTACACCAGCTCTGGATTTAGTTTCTAAAATAATCCAGATTAGGCATTGACTTGTTATGGATGAGTAGGTTAATCTTTGAATACAGGCTATGAATTGAAGGCTACGTACTGAACTTTTTAAACAGCTCTGCTGCACTCACTTCTGACTGATAGTTTCTGTGGGTATTGTGTGTGTTTAGACTGGGGGAAAAGGCAGTCTGGTGCCATTCAGCATTGTACTTTAATGCTGGTCATTGTTCCATATGCTGAGAAATAAGAATGGCTTAGATCTTCGGAATCATAGCAATGCTAAAATCCAAATGAGTGAAGAAGACTTATTTTATTTGAAACACATTGAAAAAGTAATTCAAATAAATCATCTTTTGATACTAAAGTACAATTATGAATCCCCTACATTGGTAGTGACACGAGAATGCTTGCTCCATTGAAACCTGCTTGTCTCTGCCATAGTATCAGACACAATAACATGCCCCTGCTGCTACTTGTAGCTCTGCTATACAACAGCTCTGTTAGACAACAGAAAGCACAACAGCCATTGATAAAGCAGTATTAATGCAAACAGTGATTTTGTGTTTTCAGCATGCCCTATTTGTAACATTATTATGTACTATAAACACATATGTTTTCATTTAATACCCATGTAATATTTTGTAATAAATTGTTTAGTAACGTGAGTCTTAAACACGAGGACGGATACAACTTTTGGCAGATCTATTGGTGGTGAAACTATTCTTCAGTTCAGGCTTCCTCTAGTTGAAATGTGTATTACAAATGACAGCCAGGTTATTCTTTTCCATAGAAATGCAATTCTAAACAGTTTTCGTTGGAAGAATGTTCTCTCTGTTTATGTTCTCACTACTTGACAGAATGCTTGAACAACAGCTGTGTTTTTTTAGAGCAAGTGTTTACTGGTAGCTAACAACTGGCTTTTAACCAATTATAATTATTTGAATTCTTAAAGTTAATAATGTAGAATCACTCTTACGGGAAGTGGCATGCTTTATGTTTTTTAGGGGAGTGGCAATGATAGATAAGGTCTCCCCCACTACCACCACCACCCCCACCCCCGTTTGAAGAAATGGTACACTCTACAGTTACTGTCACATGGTATTGATGTAGAAAGGCAGTGTGGGTGTGTAGTGCACCATTTACTGGAGTATTACATCTAAGTTCTGTAAAGTTTCACATTTATCAGTGGGAAGAGTCCTCAGTGGCTCACCTAGTAAAAAGCATACTGTGTGTTGTGAAGGGTGGGTCACATCTTGATCGCACAGATCTGCCAGTCTAGGCTGGGGACACACAGGGAAGCTGTATTGGCTTTTGCGGTCCTGTGGGTTAGGGTGGAAAATTGGTTGTTGTTTTATCTCAGTAGATGGATTTATCAAAAGCCTCCAAATTCAGTAGTATGGTAACATTGGTTGTTTAAGTTCAGGGGGTGAAAATAATATATATATATATATATATATATATATATATATATATATATATATATATATATATATCATCATCATCATCATCATCATCATCATCATCATCATCATCATCTTCATCATCTTCAGCCTTTTTTAATCCACTGCTGGATGAAGGCCTTCCCAAGATTCTTCCACAAGCCTGACTGCTGCGTCCCTCATCCACGTTGCTCCGGTGTGTTTCCTAATTTCATCTTGCCATCTTCCTGGAGGTCTTCTTCTTGGTCGCTTTATATCTCTTGGGATCCAGGCTAGTATCTCCTTGGTCCAGTGATGGTCTGTTCTTCTTGCTACATGTCCAGCCCACTGCCATTTCAGTATAATAACATTGCATACTTTTGTTGTGCTTTTATCCATTCATTACTTTTCCTGTCTCTTCTTGTTATTCCCAGCATGCATCTTCCATACTCCGTTGAGTTGTTTGTAATTTTTGAGTCATTTTTGCATTGTGGGTCCTGGTTTTACATCCATAAGTTAGCACTGGCAGCATGCATTGGTAGAAGACTTTCCTCTTGAGGCGTAAGTGTAGTCTCCATTTCAGAACCATGCTTAATCTTCCAAAGGCACTCCAGTCCATTTTTGCTCTTCTGTTGATTTTGCACATTTGATTCTCCATTGCTGAAACTAACTGTCCTAAGTGTGTGTGTATATATATATATATATATATATATATATATATATATATATATATATATATATATATATATATATACATATATGGCATAAAACAGTCTGAAATCTTTAAGTAACACATGAGCTTTAAATAACAAAGCTTCTATGCAGAAAAGTCCCTTTTTATCAGTTTGTGTGACACGTTAAGGTTTGGATTTCTCCTGTTTATCATCCTTTTGAGTCTTCAGGTTCTGGCATTGTTTGATGTTTGCTTAAGATGGCTGATCATTATCACTTCGACTTAAGAAGATTATTGTGGGATTTTTAAGCAGCTTCATTTGCATCCTCTTATCATCTTCATAGATAGTTATCAAAATATTCATGGAGGAAAATAGCTATTATTTTGTTTAGAATTTTTAGAACAACAGAGAAACACCAGGAGGCATCTCAGAGGTTGTTATAAGATTGTTTTTAAAGAGCAACAGATTTGAAATATTTCAGGTACATTAACTCATATATTATTTTTGTTCAGAATGAATCACTTTGTTCAATCATCAAGAGCTTATCTCAAGTGTAGGAGGACAACCAGGAATTTTGACCTGACCCAGGCATTCTGGGAAGCCTGGAAGAGGGAAAATGAAAGTTCAGCTGGTACACCAGAGTGTGACCATGAATATGCCCCTCCTGTAGCACTCTTTCCTTAGTTCATGTAAGTAGCAGCACATCAATGTATTTCGTATATCCACTGGGGTTAATGGTTACACTGTGGTGTACCGGCTGTACCTAGGGAGTTTGAGAGCTCTCTTGAGGCCACAAGAGTTATAAAAAGTCACCAGAATGTGTTGACTGAAACAGAAAATTATACATAAAATGAATCAAAACAAGAAGATAACTCTGATAGTTCATACTCATGTCAACTTGCTCTTGAAAGTCTGTGTTATCTGTTGATACCTGTACCACTGAAAACCATCAAAAAGGGTTTAACCAAAAACTTCCATTGATTATTTCCCTCATGTAAAGGACTGTCTATAAATAAATTAGATTTGATTAGCCATGCAGCAGTTTTACACAAATCAGCGCTCGTGTAGTCCACTCAACATCAATAGCTTTGTCATAGAAGTGCCTGCTCTGCATTTATTGAATACCAGACATAATAAATAACTATACTTTAAGTTGACTTCAAAATATCTTTAAAAAGAGTTAATTTTATCCATACAGTGTAATGTAATGTTTCCTGAATATTCTTCTAATCAAATTTAGAGCAAATGAGATCATTGTAAATTTAAATTGCTTCCATGCTGTAAAGTATTTCATTTTAAGCTTATTGATTCAACATGTGATAAAAATAAAAAAAAAACTAAACTAGTATTTTGTATTTATTAAATGTTAAATGTGTAAAGCATTGTGTATTCAGTGATAATAGACCACAGGTAAGCAATGGTATAATGCCCAGGGTCTATTTCAATAGCTTGCGTTAAAAATATCCCTTCATTTAAGTTATATGTCCTCTATTAAAATGAAATTAAATGTAATTTAAGATTTTAGTTGATAGAGCCAATACAGAAAATAGGACAATTCTGGATGACGTGAAACTGAAAAAAGAATAATATATATATATATATATATATATATATATATATATATATATATATATATATATATATATATATATATATATATGTATATATATATATATATATATATATATATATATATATATATATATATATATATATATATATATATATATGAAGTCACAGAAAAAATAGGATATCACTTATTATATAAAAAATAATACTGATAGCGTGCGCTGTCCGATAAATATACAATATACAAGTGAGCACTGTGATCTTAGTGGCCTTAATGACACTGCTCATGGTTCTGACCTGGCTGGCAGTGATCACTACAACGGCACACTAGTGTACACACAACTACGTTCTGTGGACTGCCCTGTATATCAGTATTTCCAAAGGTTCCCACAAGACCTTTGTTCTGAGGGTACAAAGAAGACCCTGAGACAGATGGGAGAAGTATGGAGGGGAGAGCCCTGAAGTGGGTAATTGAAAAGTAAAAACAAAGCAAGCTGCCACACAGTGAAGAGCTTGTTTCAGAAACAAAACAAGTGAAAGGTGTCCGATAAGATAGAACCTGATCCATTTGAGCACTGAAGCTGTGAGAGTCTCAGGGTGCTCATGGGCTTGCAGGCTAATACAGCCAGTCCTGATGGAGGGGAGGTTGGTGACTTTGGACCAGCTGTTTGTTTATTGAGATATTTCCACTGACATTCAGTTACATCATCCATGCAGAATATAATTTACCATAAAAATCATTGTATAGGTCGCACTGGCTCCCCCTTTTTGAGACTTCAATTTTAGGAAAACCTTTTTTTTGTGTTTGAAATTAATTTTTCTCCTACATGCTCAACAGTGATAAATAAAGAAAGATACACAGGTTTAGTTTCGAAATATCCCTTGTTTGAAACATTTTATTCTATTAATAATTTTACAATGTTGTTTTTCATTTTTAGTTCAACTGCTAGAAACTATTCAGTTTTTCAAAATTTCTAAATAATTGGTTCAAGTAAATTTAGCTGTAATATCAAAATACATCAAAATATAGATATATACAGTAGTAACAGTGCAAACCACTGACAAATGGTACTTGAATGGATTTAAAAAATAATAATTAACAGAGCATAAAATCAAGTTATACATCCTACATCTCCTCTGTATCAACCTATTTTATTTTAGCTTATCAAGTACCCAAACAAGTTCAAGAACATACTTTCTTTGATTTACTGAACAGTTCTTTCTAAAACCATACTTAGACAATAGTTCCAGCTGCATTGACTTTTACAAATTAGTTGTATTAATTCAAATTTAAAAGAAAAGTATTACACAGTGCTGCTTGCGTCGATTAAAAAAGAAAAAAATAACAATAACCTAAACAGTGCACCATCTAATAACCAGTAAACAAACCATCTTAGTGTTGCATCGCATTACATTCCCAGCTGTACACATTTTTTCTCCACGTACACGCGTCTGGGTTGAGAGGAGGTCAGTCAAGAGTCTGAAAGCTTACGTTTAACATTCAAAATGACTGAGGGTATTAAAAGTAACAAATGAAAACTTTTAATTAGAACAGTGGTTTTGTGTTTCTACCTAGCAACATGACCTGAATGCCGTAAGTACTGAAAAAAAGAATCGGGTTGTTGACAGTTAAGTTTGTGTGAGCCATAATCACCGTGGCTGTAGTAATCCCATTGTGACACTGGTACAGTAGTTTAATATTAGACACACCAGCACATACGTCACACCAGTGTATTAGTCGCTAACCCCTTTTACCGGCCCTGTAAAAATGCCTAGAAAATTGACTTATACAATGTTTTTTGACCATTGCCACTTAGTGCATCAGATAGATTTAGTAAGGGTCGGGAGAGAGAAAGGGGGAAAGAGTGTGTCTCATTGTTTCTTATGTGACTCATACATATTGTCTAAGACTCCCATGTCTGCTCATATATCCTATTCACACTTTGGTTGCCTGGGACACCTGGGTTGAGCTTGAACCAGGCCCACTAACTTCTCTGCTCTGTGTATCCCACAGCTCTGCCCACTGAGCTGCCCCGTCCCCCCTTTTATAGTTGAATAGTCAGCCTGAAAGAATGAAACCAGTCGAAACGGTCGCTATGGAGAACGCCTGATTAAGATCCAGCCACACTTCACCTTTCTTTACAGTGTGAGAATACTACAGTCAATTTAACAAAGCATTGCTGCCCAGTTTGTGATATATTCACTTCAGTGATATTCATCAGGCGTTGCTCCATTAAAACCAGTCATTCATAATTTCTTTTTCAATGCTTAAGTAATTCATTTTAGTAACTCAGAAGAGTTCTAGACTGTGGCGTTCGCCCAGACAAGTCTCCATTTGGCTCAGTGATATTTACAAAAAATAAATAAACAAATATGTAAGACACATAAATAGTGCAAGACCCACCAGAATAGAACAAAAACAAAGGAAAGGTCTTGTTTGTCTTCAAATAGCTCAACTCTTTAGAAGTAAAACTTTATTTATTTAATAATTATAGTAGTCATGATTCTTAATTTAACAGAACTCCAGTCACCAGGCATTTGTTTCACCATATGTTTTTGTTTCCTGGTTCCTGTGGCATTGGGTCTTTTTAACTGCGTTGGCTCCACCTACTACCCTATACCACAAAGCAGTCCGTGGATGTCTCTGACTCCTGTATTTACCAATAACTAGTTTGTTACAGTATATTTTGTATTCTTTCTTACTGAGTGCTGTTTTTTTGCTTCTACTGCCATCTGAAATATGCAGATATTTCATGGGCTAAAAGTAACTACTTCCTGGTACGATATAACTTTCCTGTGCTCTAGCTTAAATTCACTTCAATGGTCTTGCTGTAATTAGGCCTACCGCACAGGACGTTATACTTGAAGAAGTTATACTTGAAGAAGCTCTGTATCCTGAATTGAAAAACTTAAACAAAAAATTAAAAAAGAACCAAAACATATTCAACACGGGAACAAAGGTTTTACAAGGTAACAAAACGTTTGATTTAAACCTTGCTTACCATCCTTTACAAAAACACAACAAATTAGTAGGAATTGTACTGGAACATTATCCAATACGTTTACATATTGGCAGTTGTTTTATAGCTGAATTGCACTGCATTCTGAATTTGATCTTGGTGGCCTTACTTGGAGATATCTTATTTTTATAAGACCGCCACCAGGGTAATTTCTGACTGAGCCGCTCCACAGTATCATGGTGAGCACCGCTCCACAGTATCATGGTGAGCACCGCTCCACAGTATCATGGTGAGCACAGCTCCACAGTATCATGGTGAGCACAGCTCCACAGTATCATGGTGAGCATCGCTCCACAGTATCATGGTGAGCACCGCTCCACAGTATCATGGTGAGCACCGCTCCACAGTATCATGGTGAGCACAGCTCCACAGTATCATGGTGAGCACAGCTCCACAGTATCATGGTGAGCACCGCTCCACAGTATCATGGTACCGCTCCACAGTATCATGGTGAGCACAGCTCCACAGTATCATGGTGAGCACAGCTCCACAGTATCATGGTGAGCACCGCTCCACAGTATCATGGTGAGCACAGCTCCACAGTATCATGGTGAGCACAGCTCCACAGTATCATGGTGAGCACCGCTCCACAGTATCATGGTGAGCATCGCTCCACAGTATCATGGTGAGCATCGCTCCACAGTATCATGGTGAGCACAGCTCCACAGTATCATGGTGAGCACCGCTCCACAGTATCGTGAGCACAGCTCCACAGTATCATGGTACCGCTCCACAGTATCATGGTGAGCACTGCTCCACAGTATCATGGTGAGCACAGCTCCACAGTATCATGGTGAGCATCGCTCCACAGTATCATGGTGAGCACAGCTCCACAGTATCATGGTGAGCACAGCTCCACAGTATCATGGTGAGCACAGCTCCACAGTATCATGGTGAGCACAGCTCCACAGTATCATGGTGAGCACAGCTCCACAGTATCATGGTGAGCATCGCTCCACAGTATCATGGTGAGCACAGCTCCACAGTATCATGGTGAGCACAGCTCCACAGTATCATGGTGAGCACAGCTCCACAGTATCATGGTGAGCACAGCTCCACAGTATCATGGTGAGCACTGCTCCACAGTATCATGGTGAGCACAGCTCCACAGTATCATGGTGAGCACAGCTCCACAGTATCATGGTGAGCACAGCTCCACAGTATCATGGTGAGCACAGCTCCACAGTATCATGGTGAGCACAGCTCCACAGTATCATGGTGAGCACAGCTCCACAGTATCATGGTGAGCACAGCTCCACAGTATCATGGTGAGCACAGCTCCACAGTATCATGGTGAGCACAGCTCCACAGTATCATGGTGAGCACAGCTCCACAGTATCATGGTGAGCACAGCTCCACAGTATCATGGTGAGCACAGCTCCACAGTATCATGGTGAGCACAGCTCCACAGTATCATGGTGAGCACAGCTCCACAGTATCATGGTGAGCACAGCTCCACAGTATCATGGTGAGCACAGCTCCACAGTATCATGGTGAGCACAGCTCCACAGTATCATGGTGAGCACAGCTCCACAGTATCATGGTGAGCACAGCTCCACAGTATCATGGTGAGCACAGCTCCACAGTATCATGGTGAGCACAGCTCCACAGTATCATGGTGAGCACAGCTCCACAGTATCATGGTGAGCACAGCTCCACAGTATCATGGTGAGCACAGCTCCACAGTATCATGGTGAGCACAGCTCCACAGTATCATGGTGAGCACAGCTCCACAGTATCATGGTGAGCACAGCTCCACAGTATCATGGTGAGCACAGCTCCACAGTATCATGGTGAGCACAGCTCCACAGTATCATGGTGAGCACAGCTCCACAGTATCATGGTGAGCACAGCTCCACAGTATCATGGTGAGCACAGCTCCACAGTATCATGGTGAGCACAGCTCCACAGTATCATGGTGAGCACAGCTCCACAGTATCATGGTGAGCACAGCTCCACAGTATCATGGTGAGCACAGCTCCACAGTATCATGGTGAGCACAGCTCCACAGTATCATGGTGAGCACAGCTCCACAGTATCATGGTGAGCACAGCTCCACAGTATCATGGTGAGCACAGCTCCACAGTATCATGGTGAGCACAGCTCCACAGTATCATGGTGAGCACAGCTCCACAGTATCATGGTGAGCACAGCTCCACAGTATCATGGTGAGCACAGCTCCACAGTATCATGGTGAGCACAGCTCCACAGTATCATGGTGAGCACAGCTCCACAGTATCATGGTGAGCACAGCTCCACAGTATCATGGTGAGCACAGCTCCACAGTATCATGGTGAGCACAGCTCCACAGTATCATGGTGAGCACAGCTCCACAGTATCATGGTGAGCACAGCTCCACAGTATCATGGTGAGCACCGCTCCACAGTATCATGGTGAGCACAGCTCCACAGTATCATGGTACCGCTCCACAGTATCATGGTGAGCACAGCTCCACAGTATCATGGTGAGCACAGCTCCACAGTATCATGGTGAGCACAGCGCCACAGTATCATGGTGAGCACAGCTCCACAGTATCATGGTGAGCACAGCTCCACAGTATCATGGTGAGCATCGCTCCACAGTATCATGGTGAGCACAGCTCCACAGTATCATGGTGAGCACAGCTCCACAGTATCATGGTGAGCACAGCTCCACAGTATCATGGTGAGCACAGCTCCACAGTATCATGGTGAGCACAGCTCCACAGTATCATGGTGAGCACCGCTCCACAGTATCATGGTGAGCACAGCTCCACAGTATCATGGTGAGCACAGCTCCACAGTATCATGGTGAGCACCGCTCCACAGTATCATGGTACCGCTCCACAGTATCATGGTACCGCTCCACAGTATCATGGTGAGCACAGCTCCACAGTATCATGGTGAGCACTGCTCCACAGTATCATGGTGAGCACAGCTCCACAGTATCATGGTGAGCACAGCTCCACAGTATCATGGTGAGCACTGCTCCACAGTATCATGGTGAGCACTGCTCCACAGTATCATGGTGAGCACAGCTCTACAGTATCATGGTGAGCACAGCTCCACAGTATCATGGTGAGCACTGCTCCACAGTATCATGGTGAGCACTGCTCCTCAGTATCATGGTGAGCACAGCCGCCCACTAAGCTTTTCTAGAAGGAGCCATTTATCCCATTCAGGTCCCTGACAGTATTTAGAGCATTGCTGTTATTTATAAGGAAGGTGCTTAGAATGTAGCACTCTTCTGTGTTGTTTTATGGCTTGTGTCAATACTTTGTACCCTGAAAACAAACCCATATATCTTGTTTTAAAATTAAACAGTCTGTGTTAGACATTGGTACAGTCACAGAGGCACAGTCAATGGCTATTTGATAGCTTCAGTTCTAGGAGGCTCTCTGTCTTTAATGTGGAGGACATAGGAATATAAATGCAGTCAAATCTTGATGAAAATATTTACCATACACTGTATAATGAGGAAGGCTTTAAAGGCTTAATTCACCCATGTTTGACGAGCCAATATCTGTTTTTGTTTTCCTATTTTGCCCCCTTTGAAGGAATATTGGTTCCCCTTCCGAATATTTGTACCCCCTTATTTTTTTGTAACAAAGTAATCTTTCTTAGCACATAAGTCTATATCCATGCATTTTCAACTAAAACGTACATTTTAAGACTACTTTCCCTAACCCTAATCCTAACCCTAAACTTGCACCACCCAGTCCCGTCTGACGGGTCCAGTCTCACCTACAATAAGATAACAGCCTGCCTTCGTTGCTCACATTTACTGCACCATGTATACTGCATATACTGTAAAGTATATCAATAATTCTTGCCGGAAGCATGACTAGGGCTTGATCATCCTATAAGAAAATTCAATTATTTCAACATGCATCGTTATTTAGTTTGTATCTAGTTAGGAATATTCTTTATAGAAATTGGATTAAAAGATATGGGTCGGAAACGGATATGCGTCTTGCAATAAGAATTCTGTTAGGGTGTTATGCTATTAAACATGACACCAGGACTCCTCTGCAGATGATCTTTAAGTTTGCTTTGTCACGCCCATTTATATATTGATTTGACTGAAAACAATTAAGAGTCCGTTCATTTAAAATCAGATCTGCTTAAATGCTGTCCTTTCTAATAAGGCACCAGATGTATTTATCTCCACATGTTCCCTGCTTACTCACTTAAATAAACTTTTCTTTGTACCTTTTTCAAGTGGTGATGAGCTTGTTTGACGTAATACATGTATTGTTCTGATTTACCCCCTGGCTTGTTTTAATACAATCCCCTTTAAAAATTAACCTTAGGCTTGCAATTGGTCCATTCACTTCACTGATTTTCACAAAGGATGTTTTTCTTTCCTCTCCTTTCCATTTAATTGACTGGTATGGGGTAATGTACTACTGTACTCAATACCATTAAAGGGCAAATAAGCAAGTGATTTAACTCAATTAGATTTGTTCCTTGCTGACTTCCCTTCGTGTTCCTGGCACTGTAATGTAAAGGGGAAAATTAGAGTTAACTCACAAGTATGAAGAGTATTGAAAAATAAAATATTTAGTTGACATGCCCCTCTTGATTAACTGGACTAATATATCAATGAACACATTTATTCATACTGTAAATGTGTGCAGTCATTTTGAGATTTACCATACCTTCTCTATACATAGACCGTAGTTTCCTACGTTTGAGAGATTCATTTTTCTTTCTTTGTTTTTGACATTGCTTACTTATTATTCACCCGACTTCCACTTTTACTGCACTTTGCTGTGCAGAGTTTCCATAGTATACTGCAGTAAACATTTAGATATGGTGATAACACAAAAAACACAATTCAAGCAGATTGTATCATAAAACCTTTCAAATGTTCACTGATCAAAAAGTCATACTTTACTCTAGGGGCAATTTTATTAAAATAAGTAGCTTTTATAACTAGTATATTAAGAAAGTGTGTTCACATTTTGCTAAGGGTTAGCTAATATAAAGTAACCTATAGTAACATATTTACTATTTACTATCATAAAAAGCTAAGCTAAAAACGTTCAGCAAACATTAGGTTTTCAACTACAATTTGATCACATTTTTTAAAACATTACTGTATATTATGATGATGATGATGATGATGATGATGATGATGATTATGTTGTTGTTGTTGTTGTTGTTGTTAATATATATTTTTTATCAGCTTATAAAATTATTACTACATATTAAATAACTATTAGCAGACAATCAGCAGCATTGGTCAACATGTTAACTGTTGTTGTTTAGCAGTTAAACAAAAAAGACTGACCTAAAGATCTGAAGCACCTAAATAGTGTGTTCTAGACACAGTGCAACATGACGTTAAATCACATTTAATACAGAAGGCTTTGAAGATCATTTGGGAAGTAAAGCCAGGTTGTTGAGTTAACCCACTTAACAGAGCACATCACTGTGCTGCAGTGAAGTCTTGAGCAATGTGTTTATACTCCTGTTAACCAGGACTTGCCTTGAAAGTCAGTGGGTGGAAGATACAGTACAGTGCATCAGATTAATGAGCATTCCTTGGCAATAAAATAGCATGCAAATGTTATTGTCTTCATTACTCTTCCTTGTTTTGTAAAGGTCATCGTTTTAACACTGTGGTATTATGTGTGGTGTTGGAGAAATTATTTCTGCATTCAAAAATAGACCTTGGGGTTTTTTTTTGGAAATTTTCAGAAGTGGGTTGAAAAAACACATTTAAATATTCAATAAATATATAACATTTAAATAAATAAACAAAATTCATTCAAAAGTTGTGCATGCTGATGCGCTGGGGAGGCCAAATCAAGACTGATCCTCAGAGCCAGCATTGCATGATATAATAAAAATATAAGTTTATATAAAGTAATGTTAATTAGAATGAATACAGATTCAAAGATAGAAGTAAAAATGATGTCATAATATATAGAACACCATAACATCATGTAAGAATAAATCATGGATTTGAATATAAACAATAACAAGTAGTTGTCATGCTGTCAAAGAGCTATAAATACATCCAATGTTTTGATTCAAACATAGGCTCCCTTGAGAAAGATATGTACAACATATCGAAACGTTGGGCAGCTGGCTCTTTGAGCTAATATATATAGTTTTTTTTTTCCAACAGTGTCTTTGATTTGGGTAATTTCCCCCCTGGCTAAAAGAAATAGAGCAGAGGGAGATTGTTAATTGAGTGGAGCAGCCTCTTTCAGTTCCATCAGCACTAAACAGAGGGAGGCTAGTAAGCACTATTGCAGCAAAAGAGCAAGCAGCCTCCTCTCTTTAGTTCCAGGTGTCTGCCATAGATACAGTACCTGTAACTTAGACAGGATCAGCCCAAGTGTCTTTATAAAAGTAAGAACAGGCACCATCTAGTGATCTGACACTCTGGCTCAAGTTTCCTTTTGTTTTGCTGTAATGTATTTAGCAGTGCTGTAGATGGTGCTGGCACTTACTAACATAAAGACACTGGCTGATAAAACCTGTGTGTCTATGGCAGGCAACTAGGACTGGATAGCTGATTCAGAACTCAGGCACTCTATAACACAGACTTTATAATGCCTATAAGAACTCATTGGAATTATTGCATACATGTCATTTAAAACTACTTGCTCTTTCACTTAAAACGCATGCATAAAAAGTTTAGCTTCTCAAAGTGGTAGATGAGTAAAACAAAAAAGACAAATATCCTTTAAATGTACACCACCTTTTCATTTAAGCACCAGTGCTCAATTAATTCTCTTTTTGGTGCCCCGGTTTCTTGAACACAAAGGGTTACCCAGCTTTTCTTTCAACAGAACCTTGGTGCTGAAATGTTGTTGAAAGAAAAACAGCAAGAACACTTAGAAGCATTTAAATCCAGTTGAGAAAGTGCAGCTGCAGTGAAATTACAAGCATGGCATTTTAGTAATCCCACAACATGAAAGGTGGCTGATATCCTGTTCTATAGGGTATGGGATGTTGACAGCTTAGTCTTGATTAAGTTGTAATGCATTTTTTGAATTGTACACCTTCAGGAGAGAGTGAGTGAGCATTAATTAGTGTATTAATGATGACATGCAGGATCATTAATTGGGTATCTGAGAAAACATGTTCAGCAAGGCTAGTTTTTGCAGAGTCAACCCCTTAGCATCCTCTTCACTGAAGAAAGGATGTGATAAAGTCATTCAGTCTGATTCAGAGGTGCTGCATGATTAAGGTGACTAGTTGCCTAACTGGCCACAGTGGGATACTGCTTTATCTGAGGAGATAGTTGCAGATGTACAGGCTGTGGCACTTCCATCAGGAACTATTAGGAAATAATGTTAGAGCGTCTTGGATTATCTAGTATATTAGACATGG
This sequence comes from Acipenser oxyrinchus oxyrinchus, assembly GCA_030684275.1. Classification (NCBI taxonomy): domain Eukaryota; kingdom Metazoa; phylum Chordata; class Actinopteri; order Acipenseriformes; family Acipenseridae; genus Acipenser; species Acipenser oxyrinchus. The sequence goes on from CM060248.1 coordinate 6,404,115, forward strand.
AGCAGTTAGCTGTTAGCTAGTTGGCTATTAAATGTTTACAATGAAATGCATTGTGTCCTAGTTTTGGGCATGACCATGAGTTCTAGACTGGTCTGACCATCTGTAGTTTAACTAGGAAATAAAAGTGTCTTTAACCGGTCTATGTTCACTGACCTAGGATAAGCTACCTAGAAGTGGGACATCAGTCAGTAGACAGTGAGCTAGCTGTATCAACCACATAAGTGTACAGGTAGTTACTGAGGGTTTGTTGTACACTACAATGGGTAAATGTTCCATAACATTAATGCTCTTTTTTTTAACAAGCTTTCATTCACAAGTGCTTTAATAAAGCAGCAGAACAAGAGAATAAGGGTTTTAATATAATTGCAAACCTATAAAAGTGCATGTATTGATATTATAAAGAACTATAATTGATCATTTATTTAGCTATTTACCTTTTCCATGGTTTGCTTTCCTTCTGTTTTTTAAAGGCAACCAGGCAAGTCAAATAACCGGTACCAAACAGCTGCAATTATCAGGCCTGTACCATCAAGCAGTTAAAAGGAAATTCATACCAATTTTTAATGATAGTACACATCCTCTCAATTCTTCATTTCAATTACTGCCATCAGGTCGACAATTCAAAGTTCCTCTTGCACGGAAAAACTGTTACAAAAAATAATGTATTCCGTCTGCAATTTGAATCCTTAATGATGAAAAGAGGTGGCAGACCTGATCAGTGTATGTACACTTTGTGTGTGCATGTGTGTAGGTGTGTACACGTTGTGCGTGCATGTGTGTAGGTGTGTAGACATTGTGTGTGCATGTGTGTAGGTGTGTACACGTTGTGCGTGCATGTGTGTAGGTGTGTAGACGTTGTGTGTGCATGTGTGTAGGTATGTACACTATGTGTGTGCATGTGTGTAGGTGTGTAGACGTTGTATGTAGGTGTGTGCTTGTATGTGAGTATGGTATGTTGCTGGTCAGCAATGAGCTGCTGCTATGCTGTTTATGCTAGCATGGATTATTGTTTTATAATTGATTGTTATTTATTGATGCTGTGTGAACATTGTTGTATGTTTTTTTGGACTGAGCCATGGTGTAAGCTGAAGACAAATTTCCATTTTATGCTCTATTTAATGGACAATAAAGCTTTTTTGAATTTGAATCTGAAAAGCTGGCATTCTTTCTATCTGAATGTTCCGTGGTCATCTACTATGTGGAAGTGCCCTGTGAAGAGTTTTCTGATTCATGGATGAACGTTCTGAGGTCTCCCCTTATCAACCAGTCATGTTCTGAAGGTCATTTTCCATGAATGGTTCATTAGATGTTCCTGGAAATGTTTTATGAATTGCTTGTGAAAACAAGAGTTGGTATTGTTGGCTCAGACACATTGTGATCACCAAGATAATTAAAAAGAAATAGCTAACATAACACAGTCATCTGTTGTGGTAAGCAGCCACACTCAAAAGCATTAGTGCAATGCAAAGTACATCACAGTCCTATGCATTCATTAGTATGGTAGTACTTTATCTATCCAGCCCCAGGGGTCCACAGACCGGCTCACTGGCACACTTACTAAGGGCTGGAGTTTAACCCAGGTTACCTGTATCCCAATTATCAGCAGTCACCACTAGGCTACCTTAAATAAAAGAAGAACAAAACAGAGTTTTGGTTTGTAAAACTCTGTTTGATGTACATTTTCCCAGACAACAGCTCATTGTACATCTTTACAGCTTAAATGTTTTACCCCTGTATTAAGATTTTATTTTTTTTATTCACATACCCTACCCAGCACTATCCCACTGTGGCCAGTTGCACACGCCATGCTGGGTACGTTTAATGCAGCCATTATTGTAAAAAGTGCCGAGCTGTTTTATATGAAGCACACAGTCTGTCTCATTCCAACCTGCATTTCTGGGTCGCTGGAGACATTTAAACAGCACTTATAATTAACAGCTATTTTTAAACAGAAAAAAATGGAGCACTGGTGAGGTACAAAAGCATTAAAATTGCCCCAGATTCGCTGTTCAATAGGACACATCACGACTATATGCTGGGAGATCAAAGAAAGTGGAGAAAGAAGAGACAGACCGATCAGTAGGGATAAATTGTTCCCATTATGTGTAAGAATGGGGTTCTTTCAGTTGAAACAATTTAATAACTGCATTCATTATGCTGGTGTCCACTTGCTTTTTATCTGAGGAGATTTTTTCTTTTTTTTTTTTCTTTTTTAACTAGAGCAGCGCAGGTTCAATTGAGCTTATTTTCCCCCGAAATTAAGATGTGCAAGCTTTGACATTCAGAACTGAAACACTAATAGAAAGAGAAGCAGTTATCTGGAGACTCCCTCCGGACCCAGCTCGATGTGCCTACCACTAATTATGTCAAATGCAAATGTGCTGTCTTAAAGCAAGTGCGGCAGGCTTGCCTTTTATTTTTGCACTCTTTTAATTTGTTCGCTTGAAGTGCATACCAGTGCCGAATGATGAACACTACAGTTTTATTATTTAGTTATGTATTTATTTATTTTTTTAGAAAGTGTTTACACGTTGGAGGTCATTTATTAGGAACTACAAGGAAACAATTAAGCAGACATCATGAGTGGAGCTGCTTAACAAAATACCAATATATAAGGCCCTCAGCAGTTAGCAGGTTTGTTATAATTAGTTGAGTGTAAAATAGGTTAATAGCTGGTATGGGTATAGACTATCAGAGTTTCTTAACTAATGTATTCTTCTTGTTGCTTTATTTTGTATCATTTGGTGTCAGGAGAGCTCTCAGAATCATGTCTAACCCCCATGTACATCTGTTACGACAGTGTGTAACTAAATAAACTGCCCCCTTCATAACACTCTAGTGAATGTACAAAATAAACCACTGAGAAATACAATATAGAACAAAGGTGGTATATTTTATATCCAATAGTGTAACCAGATGTAGACATGATTCTTAGAGCTCTATTTAGGCCACAGGTGTGCTCTTATTGAAACAGAAAATGATACAGAGTGATTCTAAACAGACTAACAATATAATTTTTAAGATCACTGTGATGCATATGTGTTTATTCACCAAGGACTGAGGGTGTGAGCACTGAGGTTGTTAATATTGAGAAGGTACTCACAGATATTGACTAAGAATTCTATATATGTATTTACTCCAAGAGTTGAAACAATATAGAACTACCACATTTTTGTTTTGTTTTGTTTTGTTTTATTACCAAGGTTACCAACCAATGTCACAGTTAGCTCCCTGGCTTAAGTGATTGCGATTATCTTTAGCTTCTTCCTGCTTATATGTGTAATATAACGATGCTGCTCTGACATAAACTCCCTGTTTGTTGCCATAGCTACAGAGTCTCCTAGTTACCTAGTTTCGCTTGCCCCTTTCATGTCATCATTATGTAACCTCCGCTATAGAAAAAGGATGAGCACCCGTGTCTATTGCTTTTTCATACAGTGCGCTGCCTTTCCTCAGGCTGAGCTGCTTCCCTTGTACTGTACTGTGTGTACGAAGGGGCTCGAGGGGGGGGTTGGTGTTAGGATTGCTCACCCACCTCCTATTAATATTGCTTTTATTCTTAGTTCATCCATCATACACTTTATGGGATCATGGCAGTGAGTTGCATTATTATAACTACTATATTTGTACTAAGTTTTTTGGTCTGTTTCATTTTATTTTCGGTTTGGTAAATACCTGGTATTGACACTGCATTTAAACTCATTTTTCCTCCTTTTCTAAAACATTTCATGATATTTAGTAAGAAGTAAGAAATACATCAAATGTATGTATTTTCTGGTATCTCCAACCAGGCTGTCATTACACTGTAGTAGCACAGTAAATAAACAAAAGGTTGTGTAGTTACTATGTAACAACATGCTTAATGACCAAATGAAATTATTATTAGTTTCTAGTGTCTTTTGTAAAAACACTATATGTGCACCTGTGGTTGTGCATTTAATTGCTAGGCTGCTACATTGCAGTTAGAGACTCTTTTCTGTAAAGTGTTGACAGAGATGAACGATGTGGAAAATAGCACTTTTTTTGCAGCCCAGTGATATGTCATACTTTTTTTTTTTTTTGTTCGACTGCACACCAACCTGCCACTTGTAAAAGCAAAGGGCACACAGTCACATCTGCTGTTCATCAATGTAGAGCTTTTTTATCATTATAAAATTACAATAAAGGTACCAATGAGTGCACCAGACTGAGCCAGCTTTGCGGCCCATTCTTGAAAACGTTCCCAAGGCTGGTTCACACAGGTTCAGGTACATCCACTCTTACACCTTCCCCCGGTTTTTGTTTGCCTCTCCATATGTTGCTACTGTAGCTCTGCGTTTTAGCCACTGTCAGCCAACAATGGATTGCACTGCTTGTTCTATCCATTGTTACAAAATGAGTAAAGAAAACAAATGACATTCCCCCCCGAGGAAGCCTGCAGAGCTCCAAGCTTAATGAAGTTAATAGCTCAACAAAATATTCTGACAGCCCAGGTTTATTTCAGTAATCTGTAACACATAACCCATTCTGCCAAGGGTTAAAGCTGACTTAGATACTTTCTAACATGCCCATTAATAAAGCCTTTGCTGTGTTTAACCCCTCTGGTACTTGGAAACTAGAGACTGAAAAAAGATCGGACTCTTCTTCCTGTAGAAAAAAATAGATTTTTGAGGGCATTTTTTTTTTTGCCTTGGTGCACTGTAGGATTAAATTAAAATAAAAAATAAAGGGTCACCAGAGTTTAATTGGAAACCATGATATGAAAAAAGGGACAAATACATTACTCCGACTTTTATACTCTCCTCTAAGAATTCAATTGATACCTGTTAAGCCATTCGTGTATCTCACAACTGAGAAACGTGTTAATAGTAAAATTGATTTAATTAACTTTTTTTCTGTGAAACAACTAAATTGACGTTTAAATCAGCCAAGCCTTAATTTTTCATTTACAAGCAGGCCGTACAAACGAGATTGCAACATGTTGATAAGCGACTAATCTAATCAAAACTCTAATGAAAAATTAAGTATTTTATGCTGGAAACACTTTATTACAATCGTTATGTGTAACTGTATTTACATAAAGATGAGTCGCTTCTGCTTTTAAATTAAAAGGTAAGACTTGTGATTTTAAAGCCCGTAAATTATATCAATTTTACTAATAACGCATTTCTTAGTTGTGACTGAGAAAAACGAATGGCTTAACAGGTATCAATTGAATTTTTAAAGGAGAGCAGAAAAGTCAGAAGAAAACACCATAAATCAGAAGCCCTAATTATATTCTATTAAACACCACATAACCACTGAGGTCATCAGCAATGAATGCATTAGCTGAAGACATGCCCCCTAATATTTAAGCATTCCCCATACTTACATTATGTTTTAGTTTGCTTTTACTACACTTATCTGTGATTTTCTTCATGTGCTTTTACCAGGATTTACCTCTAAATTTGAATATAGTGTAAATTAAATCGCTTCATGTATTTCTGTAATTTTAAAAGCTGTGTCTCCCTATTGCAAGTCTGTTTAATGTCATATCAGAAGGCAGACAGTAGACAAGGAATATTCTAAAAAGCTAACTCTATTGGCCTTTCTGAAAGAATTAGTGGTAACAGAGTATTCATCTTGCAGACTCTCCTAGTCATAGTAGCTCAGCAGATATTCTGATCTCTCACAGGTGGCCAGGAATCTTGGCAATTCATGAACAATTCATGAATCGGGATTAAATTAAAACAAAAAAAACTTGCTATTTGGTCTCATTGATCTCTTCTATTTTTAATGCACAAGGCAACAGTGATATTCAAGTAGGGAGTTTACAGGAACCCGCAAGACATGAATGCAAATCCGAGGCAGGCTGGGCCTCTTCACTTTAATCAGAGCTTCGAAGGGGCTGAGTGATAGTTAGCCCTTAGCCGTGCATGCCTAGCAGTGAACAGAGCTGTCATTTTCATTATAATCTATGTTACACTCCTCCATTGCAGTGTGGAAACACTGGCAGCTCTGAAAAAGATGCCTGCCTCTCTTCTCCTACAAAGGAGGAAAATAAATACATTGCAGTGGATAAACCCGGCGCTGCAGCAAGAAGAACTACCTAGACATTCCGCAAAATATTTCATTATTTCTCTAATTCCCACAAGTGCTCTCAGGGGTGCTCTAAGCTGAGGATTACAGCACCAGACTGAAGGACTTTTTCTTTTTTTTTTGTCTTTTTTTTTAGCTCTTTTAAAGGAAGTGAACCGTTTTTCTATTTTCCTTAAATAATGCCCTTTAAAATGGATTTTTAGGGGAGGGTATAATGACCCCTTAAGAGTCAGTTATGCTAAAGAGCTTCTCTTGATAGAAATGTTGTAAAACTCGTTAACTGCACTGTTCTCCATTCTCTGGGGCCTGATCGACAGACGCTTAAGGCCTGACGTATGTGAATGACCATGGATTTCCGGGGAAGTAAATTGAAATAGTGCGTTGTGCTACACAGGCAGGCAGCGCACACTAGCAACTGAACAAAAAGGGAGAAGGATGAGATGGATACACCAATATTGTCACCTTAAAGTCATTTGTTTTTTTTCTTATTTGGATTTAGTTTTTTTAATTGACCTAAATATAAAACATACTGGTTGATTTTAATGCATTTACTGGCCAAAACATTATGAAGAGGGCCCATCCTGTTACAGCTCATACAGCAAGATTCTTGGTCTTACTAACTTAAGTAGGCCTTGTTGTTTACATAGTAATGGAACAAAAAAAAAAAAAAGGGATTGATTGACGCTTTATGAAAACTGGTCAAGTAGGCAAAGCAGGTTTCTAAACTGAGTGCTTTTCTCTTCCTATTCTGGGATCAGATGCACCTTCCCGCTAAAGGCCAAAAAGGTCACACATCTGCATGTGAAATGTGAACCCTTTGACATTCCTGGGCTGCCCCGAGCTGCTGAGGCCTTTTGTTAGCTAAAGTGCTGCTGTCAGGTCTAACAAGCAGGCGGTGGGGCCAGCATTGGACACAGCAGCAGCAGCAGCAGGCAACGGCAACAGCGGCACACGAAAAGACTGCAATAAATTGTTTCTTCCACGAGATGAAATTGTCACCCCAGCACAGGCTGTAACAAATTATAGTTTTCAACAGAAATGTTGGTACGAGCCGGACCATTAAGGAGGTTTAACCAGCCGGCTGCTGCTGAGGGATTGCTGAGGCGAGTCTTTTTCATTCCTGAATTAAGTTCTAAACACAGACCGCGCTATTCATGCTGAGTGACGGACTTTGCACTGTCCTTTTTTTCTCAATTGGCAGGCAGCTGAAAGCAAAGGACTAAGAGAGACTAAGACCCAAGGTTTGAATACAGCTCAGGCCCTCACTGTGTGACTGAGGGCACTTACTTAACCTCCTCTCGTGCTTCACAGCCACCCCAGAGCTGCATGTCTTCCCCTTACACAGGTTTTTAGAAACACCTTGTTGAAAAGAATCAGGTTACAGCAATCTGAGCAATCTGGCCAATGCTAAATCTGCTCTGGTTAAAGTGAATTGTGGTTGCCTGGCTCTCTCCAGGCAGGTAATCCAAATAAAGAATTACCATGGCGAGTCTTTCGATGGGTTGTGTAATTCGGGTCAGATCAGATTCATATAAAGGAGTTGTTGGAAGTTGTAATTTTGTAATCACTTACTGTTGAAAGCAATACCAGGAGCATGTCAGTTTGGCTTACAGAGTAACACACAGAGGAATGGCTTGCTGGTTTCAAAGTGCAAGTAAATGGATATCTCCCTGCAACCATAACTTGAAAAACACTCAAATTATAGAGTCTAAGGTAAAGCTTATAACAAGTCACATTGCCAAAAGTTTCAGCTAATGCCTCTGCCTCTGGATAATAGGAACAGAAAACAAAGTCTGCTTTCTGATGAAGTGTACATAAAGCTAAACTAGAAGTGGCAAACATTAATGACTGAGAGTCTCTGCAGGCTTTTAGTTAATAATTAAATAATAATGCTAAATAATACTTATTACAAATGCCCTGGCAAACAAAACACATTTTTAGTTACAGTCAGTGACTTCTTTAAAAGGTGTAGAACTTGTTTTTTATATTTTAAAATACTATGTATATTAAGCATATAATAAATATTAGTAATAATAATAATAATAATAATAATAATAATAATAATAATAATAATAATAATAATAATTTTCCAATAGTAATTGCAAAAAAAAAGTGATTGTGCTAAAAGTGATTGTTTTCTATTAATAAGTCACTAAGTGAGGTTAATGTATTCATGATTCCTTGATTGACTTGTTGTATAAGTTAATCTGTGCAGTTGAACCCGTCTCTTATGATCTGTTCACATGGTGTGCACAGAAGGCAGCAAATCAGATCTGTCACCAACAGATGTTCTTCCATTAGACTGGTAATTCATATTTCATTATCAAGAGTCAGACATATTTATTTAGCCAACCCGTTTTTGTTTTAATTCAGTCTTATCGTCACCCCTCCTGTGCCTTCTCTTGGTAATACAAGATGTAATTGAATCTTTGGAAACTGGACTAGCAGAGAGCGACTTGAGATTTTATATTATAATTCTTTGTAATCGGTTCCCCAGTTATATTGCCATATGCTTTTGGCTCAGTAGCCACCCATACTGTGTCACTTTCCGTGATACAGAAATTTAAAACCTTACCTACAAAATCAACCTTCAAACACAAACACATTTAATGTAGTTTCAAATAGAGCCACAGCCCTGGCAAACTTTTAGGAGTTAAAACTCTAGGTATTTTCAGAATGTTGCACTTTGCTATTGTCCCTAACTGCTGTATTGACGTGCTTTATGTAGATGCTGTGTAGTATGATGTGTTGAGTTAATGTACGTTATGTAACTGCTGCTGTGATTATGGGACCCCCTTATAAACAAGGTGTAGAATCCTACAAAAAAAACAATAGAGTGATTTTATTCCTCTTTAAACCACTGAGAACCTCCAGCATTCCTAATTGTGTGATTATATGGTCCAGGTAAACGCCCCTATTGAAACTGGATCCAGCTGTGCCCCCATAGAGTCCCATTGGGCTCTCTGTACAACCTTGTCTCTCTTTAACAGCGTGGTAATCAGAGGGAATACCTTGCTACCTTTCTGTACTGCAGGAGCACTTCTCATCCAGCACCAGTTAAAGTAATTTAATCTAATCCTTTTGACAGAATACATGGAAACCTCTCATTAAAGGGGAAGGACAGGTTGAATTCTCTATTTGGCAGAATAAAAGTGCTCTTTATTGTAGGAGTATGTAGTGTCATCTGACACTTGGAAAGTGGTAATTAAAGCATGAGTTGTCAGATGAAAAGAGAACTAACCACTACATGTGGTATCACAAGCTCTCATGTGGTCACAATATAGAGTATGACAAGTAATTTTGCTTTGGTAAAGTGTTGACACACAATTGTGTTAAATCTCTGTTTGTGCTGGGATTTGAAATTGAGATATGATATTAATACTGGAGTGTTGAGGGAGTGGTAGGAACTAAAGTGTTTTGATATGGTAGCTATTCTGTGTAGACTGATTTTCAGAAAGTTACATTTTATTAGTATAATGTGAAATGCCTGTGACATACTGTAATAAAATGTAATATATCCAGCAATAGTGTCTGCTGTTCCTGTATGAACAGACATAGACAACACACCCACACAGCGCTCCAGATAGGGTGCATCACATGTGACCAATAGGTTCGGGGTAAAAGAAAAACAAAGAAAAGCGTACGGTTGAATCCACTCACTTGCAATGCGTGTTTGTGACGGGTGAAAAAATGACTGGATATCTGGATGGCTCTGTGCCGTCTTATTCACCCTCAATGTATTCTACCAATTGTCCTATCTGTCAGCCAAATTTTTGAAAGGCAAATATATATAATAAAATACAATATTGTGCCTGGAGAGAGTCGTGTTGCTTTATATTGCAAGGTGATCAATAAGGAATACAATATTATTGATTCTTTATAAATATGCAGTATGTGCGACACACATCTTTTTATTATTATTTGTTTATTTAGCAGACGCCTTTATCCAAGGCGACTTACAGAGACTAGGGTGTGTGAACTATGCATCAGCTGCAGAATCACTTACAAGTGCATCTCCCCCAAAAGACGGAGCACAAGGAGGTTAAGTGACTTGCTCAGGGTCACACAATGAGTCAGTGGCTGAGGTGGGATTTGAACCAGGAACCTCCTGGTTACAAGCCCTTTTCTTTAACCACTGGACCACACAGCCTCCTTTTGTTACGTATATTCCATCTGCAGCATTGGAATTAAAAAAAAAATTTGTTTCTGTGTTTATTTGCTTCACAGCCATATTGATTGTGTGAATAAAGCACATTTTTATTGTAAAACAAGTTTTTGTACAGAAGTTCAAAGTAACATCACAGTTAAAATGTAAGGTTGTAGTTAATGCATACCCTATAAGTTAGCACTAAATTATGTAAAGTATTTATTGCTCATGACTTCAAGGTAATGATGCATTTTATTCACCAAAACTACATTTTACTCACAGTGTCAAAATCCATGAATAAATTACTCAAAGACCCAAAACTTTATCTGGAGCTCTGCACCCACACAATTGTAAACAATCTGAATGTATTTATTCATTCATAACCTTGTCATGGATCTGTGGGGATATATAACCTTTCCTCAATACTTACTGCCAGTTTCAAGGATTTCAGAGGAAGAATGCAGCAAAGTCTGAGTTGTAACTCATGAGTCCTAAAATAAACTTTACTGAATGTTGGTATAAATGGGTTTCAATGCCCGTAACAAACTACCTACTTAAAATTAGTCCTACCTGCCAGGTGAATCAAAAAAATAAAAATAATAGCTTTTTAAAAAAGTCCAAGGTAATGGTTAAGGAATGCTTTGGCAAATAAATCCATCTTTAACATAGACTGAAGACAAGCCAAGGTTAGAGCACTTCTAATATCTCTTGGAAGAGCATTCCAACACAAGGGTGCAAAGCAACCCAACCACCCTCTGCTGCAGACTGTATGTAAAAATGTATCGGCAAAGGATAGAGAAAGCGGTGTGGACAGAAGATCCTGCCACCCTCCTCCACCTGTGTGCTTTATCATAGGCTGTGTGAGAAATGCAGAGTTTAAGATGGAATAATTCAGTGGCTTGTTATATCATTAGACGTGAATGGACCCTCCTAAGATGTTTCCCATAAAAAATGAATTCCTTTGGTAGCTAAAGAGCTGGGTTTTCTTTTATGATGTCCATAAAATGGAAGAGTGAGGCTTTACTTGAACAAATAATACGAGGGCTCACCAAGGGTGATTGATGATCTTTTAAAAGGCCCGAATTGGTTTCATCTTTCTATAGATTTTATCACTGACTTGTTTGCAGTCATGTGCAATCACTAAGGCCAAGAGAGGTAACAAGTGTCTGATGTATGATACTTGAGCCATTTATGTCATAACTGCATTTATTTTAAGCCGGGGGTTCATGCTTGATACTTCTTTTTTTTTTTAACATGAATTGTGTTTCTATTCTAACTGTTTATTTTTATTTCTGTTTCAGATGATGGGAACATGTACTCCTGGGGGACAGGGCAGGAGGTAAGCCAAGACTTTTTTTCCAGCCAAAACAAATCAGAGAAAAAATAACACAGGGCCCTCTTTTTTTTGCACTGGGACCATTTCCACTGGAGATTAAAAGGTTTTTTAACTGGGAATGGGCCCATACCTCCCTTTGAGGACTTCTTATCCTTCATAGCTTGCCAAGGATGCACATCTTTTTAAATCATATAAATCAGCTTTATGGGGTGTGCTGTTGGTCTGTTTTAACTCTTCTAGTCCACATGGGCCCTCAAGTCAGCTGCGGAAATCCTCCTTAAAATCACTGAGATTCCTCATGTTATTTTACTGCTTAAAAAATAACCTAGGATCGGTACACCCCCATTTTAAGATGCTGTCTTAGTTAAATGTACGATACACATCTTAAAGGGGAACATTTTAAAGGGTATAATGACAAAGCCTTACATATGGGCCTGGTCATGCTATACTGGTGACAATTAAATGTCTAGTATTCAAATTTAGTTTTTCATAGCTTGTTTTAACTGTTTAAAATGTTGCACATATCAGTAATACAAAAATAGAATACTGCTGTACCATAGACTCTTTTTGTTCTACCATTTCCAAAGAAAATGCATGTATTGGATCTATCTTTTAAAGACGCTTGTGTCGTCTACTTCATAATAAAAATCTGAGACTGATGTGCCCCATTATTTATCTACTAGCGTGGCCAAACCCTCCTACCAGTAAAGCACAAGCTCTTCTATTAATCGAAACTTAGCAGACATCAGCGTGATCCAAACATATTATTCTTGATACTGTTTAAAAATGTGTACAGTATTTGTACTGGGTACAAACATGTTCTTATTTATTTCATTGTAAATGTACCCAAACTTGTCACAGATCTTTATTTCATACTCAGTTACCTTTCCCGTCCCTACAGTGTACATGTTCCAGGCATTGTAGTTTTTTTGAGGGGGAGGGGGTTGAATTGATGTATGTACTTGTTTATTTAATAGTGCATTTCTTTGGTTCATCCCACATGAATGACAGTAACCAGCTGAAACTCATGTCCCCTCTCTCACCACTAGCTGTGAATACATGCTCGTTATGTTATCCATTGCACTACATGGAACTTTTACAGTACTGTGAACAACAGACCCTGCCTTTTGTGGCTATACAATCCTGTGCATCAATTCAATTAGGAGTTTCTTTTCTGTAGTCATCCCTCCTAACCCTTTAAAAGAAGAGGCGGCCCCCACTGACTACGATGTTAGGTGGGAGGGCTAGGCCCCCTAAAGAATCTGTAGTCTTATAAGATGTGAATAGTAGTTAGAAAATTAGGGTTTTCTACTGTTTATTTAACATGATAACTACATCAGTGTACATTAACATTATAAAAAATCTCTGGTATGTTATCTGGGTTAAAAAATAAGCTGTTTAGATGCTTGAAATGTATCCTTAATGAAATATATATATAAAAATATATATATACAGTGCCTTGCATAAGTATTCACCCCCCTTGGACTTTTCCACATTTTGTAGTGTTACAACCTGGAATTAAAATGGATTTAATTAGGATTTTTACCATTTGATTTACACAACATACTTAACACTTTGAAGGTGCAAAATATTTTTTATTATGACACAAAAGTTAATTAAACAAAAAAAAGACATTTGTTGGTTGCATAAGTATTCACCCCCCTGAGTCAATACTTGGTAGAAGCACCTTTGGCAGCAATTACAGCTGTGAGTCTTTTTGGGTAAGTCTCTACCAGCTTTGCACATCTGGATCCTGCAATTTTTGCCCATTTTTCTTGGCAAAATTGCTCAAGCTCTGGCTCTGCTCAAGTTGGATGGGGACCGTTGGTGAACAGCAATTTTCAAGTCTTGCCACAGATTCTCAATCGGATTGAGGTCTGGGCTTTGACTGGGCCATTCTAAGACATTCAGGTTCTTGTTTTTAAACCACTCCAGTGTAGCTTTGGCTGTGTGTTTAGGGTCATTGTCCTGCTGGAAGGTGAACCTCAATTTTGGTCTCATCATACCAGAGAACCTTTTTCCACATGTTTGCTGTGTCTCCAACATGCTTTTTGGCAAAATCCAAACAGGATTTGATATGGGTTTTTTTCAGCAATGGCTTTCTTCTCGCCACTCTTCCATAAAGCCCAGCTTTGTGGAGCGTCCGGGTTATAGTTGTCCCATGGACGGTTTCTCCCATCTCAGCTGTGGATCTCTCCAGCGTCTTCAGAGTTACCACTGGCCTCTTGGTTGCTTCTCTGACTAATGCCCTCCTTACCTGGTCACTGAGTTTTGGTGGACGGCCTTCTCTAGGCAGAGTCACGGTTGTGCCATATTCTTATCATTTTTTAATAATGGATTTAACGGTGCTCCGGGGGATGTTCAAAGTTTGGGATATTTTTTTTATAACCCAACCCTGATTGGTGCTTCTCCAGAACTTTATCCCGGACTTGTTTTGATAGCTCCTTGGTCTTCATGATGCTGTTTGTTTAGATATGCTCTCTAACAAACTCTGGGGCCTTCCAGAAACAGGTGTATTTAATCTGAGATCATGTGACACTTTAATTGCACACAGGTGGACTCCATTCAACTAATTATGTGACTTCTGAAGGCAATTGGTTGCACCAGAGCTTATTTAGGTGTGTCACAGCAAAGGGAGTGAATAATTATGCAATCAAGACTTTTCAGTTTTTTATTTGAAAATAATTTTGAAAAATATGTAGATTTTTTTCCCCACTTCGACATTATGGACTATGTTGTGTAGATCGGTGACAAACAATCCTAATTAAATCCATTTTAAGTCCAGGTTGTAACACTACAAAATGTGGAAGGGGGGTGAATACTTATGCAAGGAACTGTATATATATATACATCAATTGCAATTCTACAACTATGTGTAGGAAGCAATTCTGGATTGTTTATTAAGTCATAAGTAAAATGTGTGAGTTGTTTAGTTCTGGTTTGATAACATGTGATAACTGCTAGGTGAGTCACTGAAAATATATTGCTAACAATGATATGGAATAAAGAGCTTTGGAAATCTAGCTTGTTGAGTGCTGTCAACACAAATGCATGAATTTAAAGCATGCCGACGAAGTCCTTGGAGCCTTTTGTCCTTGTATTTAAAGCAATCATTTTTTTTTAGGTATTGATAAAAACCCAAATCGTATAAGCACTACACTTGTGAATTACAAGTATAGTGACGTGATTTTCTGAGTTTAACCCTGAGAATGATGTCCAAAATATAGGGAATATCAGAGGTATGAAATGGACAGGGGCACCCACCCTGAAACATTAGGACGGCCCCCAAGTAGTGGACTGGATTAAGTGCTCTGGATGTAAGGACTCCGCAAATCATTCACATGCTACCTGTGTAGAGCACATGCTCTGGGAATAAATATCAGTAGTCATACTGTATGTCATTTGGTCATTTCAATGACCTGGCACCTGAAATGGTGTCCCTCTTAAACCTTTTTAGGTAAGAAAAAACAAATATAGTAAAACATTTTAATAAAAATCAAAAGTGTGACCAAATGATAATGATTTTGATTGCAAATATAGAGCGTTAGGGTTGTTCTGGATTTATATATAGTCTTGTGATCTGTAATACACAGTATTTGTTTATTGCTTACAACACAATCATTTTGTAAATCTTTTTTTTGGTGTTGGTGACATCAAGCAGGTTCTGTTTCCTTTCATCCAGTTTGAATCTCTTTAGTAAATATGTGTTGCAGTTGTAATTGCTTGGCAAGTGGATCTTTGTGCCGTAACACAGAGGATACATTTCCACAGGCCAGCTGTCAGCCTACACAAGGGTCATTTCAAGACTCCTGAACACTGGTCTTGTGTGGGAACCTCCATCTATTCCATCAACACACTATTGACACCTGATACAAAAAAGCTAAAAGGCAGTTAATTAAACTCTGTTCTTTACTTTTATGGGGTGACTATTTACATACAGCTGTGTATTTAATGTATGCATGCTGGTATTACCCCATCTTCTGTCCTGGGACAAATGCTGTAGTGTTATGGTATGGCGACACTTGTCTATAAAAGAGCACATATAATTATATACTAACTACTCAAAGTTAATAGGCAATATTTAGTAGACAATATTTGTTTTGTGTACGTTTTTAATTGAAAGCTTACCTCATTATATAACCTGTACATGAACACTCAAACATGGCCACGCGTTTTTGGATTTGGGTGCTTGATGGAGAGAGGGGAAGCATTTTAGTTCTTAGGATAACGTCGGACATTTTTTTATACAGCATCTAGTAATTGTAATGAATTCGTATCTCAACCCATTGAACAGAATGGAAAGGTAAGGACTGGATGCGAACCGCTAACCTCACTTTCAAAGACGAATGTCTGACCATTTAACTAAAGAGCCAGCTCTGTAGTCAAGAGGTGTTCCTGTGTCGTGTTCTGATGTGAGTATTATTAACTCATCATCCGCTAGGAGGAGATGCATTACACGATGTATTAAGGTACACAGGGAGGGGGGGTATTTTCACTCCCCTTGGAAGTTAAGGGAGCCTCATGTGAGTGAATGAAGAGAAGATTTATTATATCACCACTTCATGTCAGTCCCTGCTCCCGAGCCACAATACCAATGAGAGCAACTGCATATTCATAACCCTGCCTTCTTGGCTTCTCGCAGAACGTTTTTTTATTTCCTGTCACCCACGCTTTGTGGCAGAAGCAAGGTATCGCATGCTCTGTGTTGTGGCACTTCCGCCAGCCAGGGTGCACAGGCAAGATTGATTGTTTTGCAACGCAGTCTGACAAGACGCTTAAGAAACACTGCCCCTTGGGTCTGGAAAAGCAAGTGTAGTTTGATTTAGGGTCCCTGTGTAATCAGACAAACTGGAAGGGGGAAAAAAAGTTCATTTTAAAAGATAAAGCCCGGGCTGGGAAGAGACAGCCTCGACATTTAGGACGTTTAAAGTAATTATGTGCCCGGAGTTTGGAACCAGTTCATATCAATTGTGTCACAAAACTGAAAAAAAACCCAACACGTTTACACATAATAAACTTGTCCCCATGTTGCCAAGGTAAACCAGACGCACACAAAACCTATTATATGGTAATAGCATTAACAGATATAAATCTTTCGGTTCACTGTTCTGTTCTATTCCCAAAAAAAAAGAAAATCATAACAGCTGAGTTTATATTACATGACTATATGTAGAAGAATTCAGGTTATGTTTCACACCAGTTATGGCAATATAGATGTCCTGAACAAACCCGTAAGTATTATTTATTGAGAGTATGAATGCTGGTAATCTAATTGGAGTGTGTTAACCCTTTCTCCTCCAATTACAACACCGGCAGCAGCCATGCTGACAGCGAACAGGCTGGCTTCTCCGGTAGGGGCAATCCTGGCAGGGGGAATGCTGCCAGTGGTAACTCTGGCAGTGGACATGCTGACAGCGACCATGCTGGCTCCTCCAGCAAAGGCAATGCTGACAGCGGCATGGCTGGCTCCTCCAGCAAAGGCAATGGTGCCCTCAGCGTGGGACACAGCGGCTCTGCGTACTGTGCCAGTGAAACTGCTACGGGTGGAGGTGGTCTCCTCACCTCCCCCCCCCCTCCCCCGTCTCTAGCCAGTGGCTCCCTTTTCTTGGGCTCCAGACCCACAGTTTCGACATCACAAACCCCCGTGTGGTACCAAACAGGCATCCTCAGGCGGTGGCGTACAGGCATTCCCGGGCGGTGACGTGCAGGCATCCCAGGGCAGTGATGTGCAGGCATCCCCAGGAGGTGACGTGCAGGCATCCCTGGACAGTGATGTACAGGCATTCCCAGGCAGTGACGTGCAGGCATCCCCAGGAGGTGACGTGCAGGCTTCCCCGGACGGGGACGTGCAGGCATCCCTGGGTGGGGACGTGCAGGCATCCCCGGGCAATGGCGAGCTGGCATCCCCAGGTAATGGCGAACTGGCATCCCCAGGCGATGGCGAACGGACATCCCCAGATGATGCAGGCTTTGCAGCCCTAGGCGGTGCAGCCCTAGGCGTTGCAGGACAGGGCAGTAGCGGACTCTCAGGAGGCGACGGCAGCAGCGGAACCTCGAAAGGTAGCTCCAGCTTCTCTGGTGGTGCAGGCAGGAGCAGAAGATAGTCTTCCTCTGACGGTGGAGGCGGGAGCAACAGGTAGTCTCCCTATTGCGGTTGAGGCGGGAGCAACAGGTAGTTTCCTTCTGTCTCTGGAGACTGGTGCGACTTTCCCTCATCACTGGAGACTGGTGCAGCTCTACCTCGGTCACTGGAGACTTGGGCTTTCCTTTCTTGGGCTCTGGACACGTGGCCTTCCCCCTCTAGGGTGCTGGAGACACGGGCTTACCCCTTCTGGGCACTTGGGCTCCCCCCTTCTGGTTGCTCGGGCTCCCCCCTTCTGGGTGCTCGGGCTCCCCCCTTCTGGTTGCTCGGGCTCCCCCCTTCTGGGTGCTCGGGCTCCCCCCTTCTGGGTGCTCGGGCTCCCCCCTTCTGGGCGCTGGACCCTCAGGCTCCCCCCTTCTGGGCACTGGACACTCAGGCTCTTCCCACTCTGGTTGGGGCTTTCTCAACAGCGCCTCCAGTAACTGTTGAGAATGTCTATTGTAGCCATTGTAGCCCACCTGCCCCCCCTTTTTGGCGCCACACACCACCGCAGCTATGGCAAAAATAACTCTCGCTCGGTTTCTGCAAGGAGTCCTCGGTGCTGGTAGACCCAGTCCCATAAAACTTTTGTCAGCCCACCAAGGCGCAGCTGCCTTAGCTGAGCTTGCTCATGGGCAGAGTAAAAGAGTTAATAAGCATCCCCAGCTCCAAGGAAGTAGAGAACCTGGGAGGGCTTGAGTTACGCTCCATTTTCTTGTTTTATTATTATTATTATTATTTTTATTTTTATTTATTTTTATTCATTTTTTTTTAGTTCCCGGATGGGTCACTAGGGGGCGCTATCCCAATCTAACACCATCTGCCATATAGCCCCCAGCCAAGGCTGGGTTGGCGCCCTTTGAAGTATGTGATCCAGACACAGAAACTGTATTTTAGCGCTTTCCTGCACACTTATTATTCACACAAAAATAAAACAAAAATAAACAAACTCCAGTTGGGAGCAATAACTAAACACTTCTTTCCTTAACTGAAAGGTTGGGATGGCTAAGCCGTTTTCCCAACAAACCCTCTCCTTTAAACTACCAGGTTGGGCAAAGCCTTCACTGGTTTTCTCTTACTTCTTGAAGCATTCGCCTCACCACCAGAGACTTACAACACACAGTTGTTTAACATTTAAGCTCCAAAAGTCAGGTTTTGGTTGTACACACAGTACTTCCCTTTGTTACCAGCTCCCTGGCAGTCCTCCTAACGTGACAGCAAAAACCTCCCTTTTTATATCATGTGGATGTTCCCAATTAGTTCCCAGTTCCCAAGGAGGCTGTGTGGTCCAGTGGTTAAAGAAAAGGGCTTGTAACCAGTAGGTCCCCGGTTCAAATCCCACCTCAGCCACTGACTCATTGTGTGACCCTGAGCAAGTCACTTCACCTCCTTGTGCTCCGTCTTTCGGGTGAGATGTAATTGTAAGTAACTCTGCAGCTGATGCATAGTTCACACACCCTAGTCTCTGTAAGGTCTCTGGATAAAGGCGTCTGCTAAATAAAAAAAATTTTTTAGAACCCATATATCTAATTTGGGAACAGCCACATTCTCACATGTATTTGGCAGGGATAGGAATTAACTACATCCCTGCCAACCACCATCAAAACACATAACCCCAACACTTTATTTATAGGAAGGGCTCTGCCGTGCCACAATAAATATATGTTAAGGGCAAAACCCAATGGTCTGGCGAGTCTAGTTTTGCCCGGGCCAATCTAGTTTCGCCAAGGTCTTCTGGGTGAATCCCGAAGTTACCACTTTTTTTCGGCACTCGCCCGCATCCAATCGGGCGAATCTAGATTGGCCCAGAACTTGAAAAAGACGACTGGGTGAAACCCATTTTTTCAACAGTTTTCACTGAATTTCGGGGCTAGCCCGGGCGAGTCAAGTTTCGTCCAACGCTTCAAAATCGATGCTGGGTGAATATGGTTCGCCCATGCCATTAATTTGGCCGAGTCTAGTTTTGGGCAAATCTTAAAGCTAAAATAAGTTATTGTGTTTTATACATAATATCATCCTACAAAGGAATATATTTAAAAAATAATAATTCATGGATGAAGGCTATATTTGCATCCTGAGCCATTCTAAAAAAAAGGCATAACACCACATGTAAAAAAAGTGATAATTCCTCTAGAGGAAAATATACTTGAACTTTGACCCATTCGACTCCTCGAGACCATCACTTCCAATTCAAACACAAAATGTCTCATTTTCAATCACTCGACAACACCCACAGTACAGAAATGTTCAATAATGAGACTATGTTAAAAAGAAAAAGATGTAAAGCTGGTGCATTCGTATCTCAGAGAAACTAGAGAAACAGATAATGACATAGAACGTCTGTACAGCACTGAAACACTTCGGTCTCGTCATTTATGACGTTACAGAAACCCTGGATGAAATTATTTTCCTGAAACTCACTGAAGCCCATCTATTATTCTATATACAGTTGTCCCGCCTTATACGCTCCCCTTTATAACGCCACCCTTGCATACCGCCAGCTATTCTCTCTCAACAAATGCCACCAATATAAAACAGTGCTATTTGTACCCATTATATCGCCACCCCGCTGTCCACCATCTGTCAACTTCCCAAGCCAAGCAAACGTAAATATCAGCATTGTAGTTTCCCTCATGTAATCATGGCCAATTAAAACAACAAAGTTATGCAGTTAACCTTTGACTCGCTTTCCTAATTTGTTGTTACCTGAACGTTCATACCAATGTCATCAACATTCCCACTCCCAAAACAAAACAGAAAGTACAAAATGGTGAGTCGACCCTACATTTAACACCAGAGCAAAAGAAAAAAATCTGCATGTATGCATCAGAAAATAAGAAAGCAAGACATTGCAACTCCTGTTACTCGAAGGACAATTGGAGACATTGTAATAGATAAAAACAAATGGCTTACCGTGATGGAACGGGTCGATTTGTTTAATCTGATAAACTGGACTTGACACAGTCTAAAATAAGTGATTTTTAAAAACCATAGTAAAAAAAAAGTATGGTAAGAGGTTTGTTTGTTTACGTGCAAGTTTTGCACAAATGAAGGCTGACTTAAACTAAAGAATCAGTTTTGTAAACAACAGAATTTTTTTTTTTTTTACTTTTTGTTTAAGAAAAGTGTTTGCCTGTACATAGTCAACAGTTTTTCTAACTGCTTAAAAATGAATGCTGTTGAGCTTAAATTGCTTTGTGAAATAAATAGCTGGCATCGTTCAACAGGGGATAGTATTCAGCAGGCTTATAGTTGTGCCACAAACGTTCAAATGACCAGTACAGTAAAAAAAAATAAAAAATAAAAAAATATTTAAAAAATCGTACGCTTTGTTTTTATGGAATTGTTGTTTGGGTGATTTGACACAAAATGAGTGTCTATTTATTTATTTATTTATTTTTTTTAAGTATAAACTGTTCCTCAAAAGTAACCATGTATGTTTCATACAGATGGGAAAAGATGATAAAACGTCACTAGTAGACCTAATGTTTTGTTAAGAACTAGTACTGCAGTTTTAAAAAAAGATTAATGTTTTATTAAAATGGCCTGAGATACTGTAATTGTATAACTAACAAAATAAAACATTTGAATTTATTGCAAACATAGAAGGTTGGGTGTGTGTGTGTGTTCACTATAACGCCACCCTCGCTTATTGCCCATTTTTGCCCATGGCCCTTACCAGGCGGTATAAAGTGGGTTGACTGTGTGTGTTCAAAAGAGAAGATAATTTAGGTGATATTTTAGTTCACAGTAAACATAAAAGAATAATTGACAGAATAGGTTCTACAAATATGTGCAATAGTACATGTAACGTGTGTAAATACATGGACAAATAGTAAAAATATAATTAAACATAAGAACAACACATATCCACTAAAAACTAATACCTACTGTAAAAATAGCAATGTTGTTTATGGAATAGCCTGTGAAAAATGTGATGAAATAAAATATGTTGGAGAGACTGGAACAACTTTACATAAAATAATTCAGAACCACCTTTCATTAATTAGAAATAAGAAAATGAATGAACCAATAGTACAGCACTTCACCAGTCAATGACATGACATAAATTATGTAAAGTTTGTAGTATTAGAACAGCTAAAATTAGACAATGTGACATATAGAAGAATAAAAGAAAGTAAATGGATGAATAGACTGAACACGACTATGCCAGCGGGACTCAACAGGAAAGAATGAACTAATTAACTCCAATAAATATATAACATTTAAATTCATTCAAATAAACAACATTCATTCAAAAGTTATGCATGCTGATGCGCTGGGGAGGCGAAATCAAGGCTGAACCTCAGAGCCAGCATTGCATGATAATATAAATATAAGTTTATATAAACTAATGTTAATTAGTATTAATACAGGAGTAAAATGATGTCACAATATATAGAACGCCATTACATCATGTAAGAATAAATCATGCATTTGATTATGAACAATGACCCCAAACATACAGCCAAAGCCACACTGGAGTGGCTTAAAAACAAAAAGGTCAATGTCCTGGAGTGGCCCAGTCAAAGCCCGGACCTCAATCCAACTGAGAATATGTGGAAAGAGTTGAAAATTGCTGTTCACCAAAGGTCCCCATCCAACTTCACGGAGCTTGAGCAATTTTGCAAAGTAGAATGGGCAAAAATTGCAGTGTCCAGATGTGCAAAGCTGGTAGAGACTTATGCAAATAGACTCATGGCTGTAATTGCTGCAAAAGGTGCCTCTACCAAATATTGACTCAAGGGGGTGAATACTTATGCAATCAATTATTTTCTGTTTTTTATTTGTAATTAATTTAGAACAATTTGTAGATTTTATT
Organism: Acipenser oxyrinchus oxyrinchus; assembly: GCA_030684275.1. NCBI lineage: Eukaryota > Metazoa > Chordata > Actinopteri > Acipenseriformes > Acipenseridae > Acipenser > Acipenser oxyrinchus. The sequence continues at coordinate 6,426,598 of CM060248.1, forward strand.
GTTCACTTTGACATCATGGACTTTTTTTGCCAGTGGCAAAAACTCCTAATCAAATCCATTTTGATTCCATGTTGTAACACAATAAAATGTGGAAAACTCCAAGGGGGGTGAATACTTTTGAGAGCCACTGTATATATATATACAGTACTGTGCAAAAGTTTTAGGCAGGTGTGAAAAAATGCTGTAAAGTAAGAATGCTTTCAAAAATAGACATGTTAATAGATTATATTTATCAATTAACTAAATGCAAAGTGAGTGAACAGAAGAAAAATCTAAATCAAATCCATATTTGGTGTGACCACCCTTTGCCTTCAAAACAGCATCAAGCATCAATTCTTCTAGGTACACTTGCACACAGTCTTTGAAGGAACTCGGCAGGTAGGTTGGCTCAAACATCTTGGAGAACTAACCACAGTTCTTCTGTGGATTTAGGCAGCCTCAGTTTCTTCTCTCTCTTCATGTAATCCCAGACAGACTTGATGATGTTGAGATCAGGGCTCTGTGGGGCCATACCATCACTTCCAGGACTCCTTGTTCTTCTTACACTGAAGATAGTTCTTAATGACTTTCGCTGTATGTTTAGAGGTCGTTGTCATGCTGCAGAATAAATTTGGGGCCAATCAGATGCCTCCCTGATGGTATTGCATGATGGATAAGTATCTGCCTGTACTTCTCAGCATTGAGGAGACCATTAATTCTGACCAAATCCCCAACTCCATTTGCAGAAATGCAGCCCCAAACTTGCAAGGAACCTCCACCATGCTTCACTGTTGCCTGCAGACACTCATTCGTGCACGCCTCCAGCCCTTCGCGAACAAACTGCCTTCTGCTACAGCCAAATATTTCAAATTTTGACTCATCAGTCCAGAGCACCTGCTGCCATTTTTCTGCACCCCAGTTCCTGTGTTTTCGTGCAGAGTTGAGTCGCTTGGCCTTGTTTCCACGTCAGAGGTATGGCTTTTTGGCCGCAAGTCTTCCATGAAGGCCACTTCTGACCAGACTTCTCCGGACAGTAGATGGGTGTACCAGGGTCCCACTGCTTTCTGCCAGTTCTGAGCTGATGGCACTGCTGGACATCTTCCGATTGTGAAGGGAAGTAAGCATGATGTGTCTTTCATCTGCTGCAGTAAGTTTCCTTGGCCGACCACTGTGTCTACGGTCCTCAACGTTGCCCGTTTCTTTTGTGCTTCTTCAAAAGAGCTTGGACAGCACATCTGGAAACCCCTGTCTGCCTTGAAATTTCTGCCTGGGAGAGACCTTGCTGATGCAGTATAACTACCTTGTGTCTTGTTGCTGTGCTCAGTCTTGCCATGGTGTATGACTTTTGACAGTAAACTGTCTTCAGCAACCTCACCTTGTTAGCTGAGTTTGACTGTTCCTCACCCAGTTTTATTCCTCCTACACAGCTGTTTCTGTTTCAGTTAATGATTGTGTTTCAACCTACATATTGAATTGATGATCATTAGCACCTGTTTGGTATAATTGTTTAATCATACACCTGACTATATGCCTACAAAATCCCTGACTTTATGCAAGTGTACCTAGAAGAATTGATGCTGTTTTGAAGGCAAAGGGTTGTCACACCAAATATGGATTTGATTTAGATTTTTCTTCTGTTCACTCACTTTGCATTTAGTTAATTGATCAATATAATCTATTAACATGTCTATTTTTGAAAGCATTCTATACTATATACAGCATATATATATTCACACCTGCCTAAAACTATTTGCACAGTACTGTATATATATATATATATATATATATATATATATATATATATATATATATATATATATATATATATATATTATAAAACTGCAGTGTACAAAATTGAAGGCATATGAAAGAAAAGGTTTTTTAAAAGATATACACAAAAAGTTTTAAAAAAATCTTTTATTTTCAGGACGTTTTGGGCAAAAGCCCTTCTTCAGCTGTTTAGAAATACTTTTTTCAATTTTTCGGAATATATTTATACACACACATACACAGTAATAAGATGACTAGAAAGTGGTTTAGCACCAGAGATCCACTGAGTGGCTAAGAAGCCCATTTGTGGCAAAGCCGCTGATGCCCAGCTGACCATTCTTTTTTGCTTTTGCACTGTAAATATACATGCTGTCACAGACATAGCTATCTGTGTGCATATCTTCAGCTCTTCTAGTTGAACACACATGTCTTCAGCACCATTGTTTTGGCAGCCAAGTTGTTTTGGTATCAGGCTGTCAGCAACCTTTCCAAGTAGAGTTTCTACTCCAAGACAGTGTATGACAGATTCAGTTCAGTTGATTTATTTCACTAGGAAAGAACCCTTGAGAAAAAGTGTCTCTTTTTTAATGGGGGTCCCAGTGAGACTTCAGAAGAAGCTTTCTAGGCTGTGAAAAAGAAATGAGATAGAGGTAATCGGTCTTAACTCCACTCAAAACGGAAGAACTCTCTTGAATGATCGGAAACTCTCGATACAACAGACCAATGTCTAAACTAGCAGACCAATATGTCTATATGTGTGTAACAGGGGCGTTCAGTTACTGTGCGGGTATCCGCTGAGAGACGAGAGAGAGACACAGAGGGTTTGTATTTGAAAACGCCGCTCAGGCGACCAGGTTTTATTATTTACACAGGCAATTGCAGTGGTTGGTTGCCGCCACTAGGGTACCAGCAAAGGTAGCCCTAGTGCAGTAGGATAGACACAAAGGTGTACATAATTACAAAAGCACAAAACAACACACAGTGGTTAAAACACCTAAAAACAAAGGTTTGCCATCCAGTGGCTCAGTGCTGCTTCTACTAAATAAACTGGGGGATTTTATTTATTAAAATATCCTAAACTTAACCCTGTCCTGAGCACTTGGATCCTTGTTAACACACACAGTGATCGCACCAAACAATAGAACAAAGGGCTGGGTCTCCAGCCCCTTTTTAAAGGCAGGTGATTATCAGGGGCAGGCCTCAGCCCTGCCACACTGTGCCTATTTTCATTTGCTTTTTTTCAGGATAAGGCACTGATCTGTTCAATTTTATATCCCTGGATAGTCTTTCTATAAAGGTACGATAAAGGATGGATTGATTGACACACAATTTCACTTCAGCCAAAACAAACAGACACACATTAATGGTGCTTTAGATTTTGAAGGGGTTCATTCAGCATAATTACATGGAAGCACATTATTACATCCATAACTATAAAACCCTCAATACCGCTACATTTATAAATATAACTAAATTCAGTGACAAATGTTTCATTGAATGTAGTTTCGACCACAGTAGTCTAAACGTTTTTCAATGAATTTAATTTTGACTAGTGTATATTAATACATAATTAACATTTGAAGCTTATTAAAAAAAAAAAACTTTTAAAAAAGTAAGAGTACAAGACAAATAACACTGTATAGAGGTTAGACGACTTGTACAAAATTTCCAAGTGAGGGAAAACATATCTAACAAATAAAAATAATTTGATTTTTTTTGGGGGGAATCAGGTACTTTTAGCATTAATATGGTAGTTACTCCTAAGATAATTAATTATAGCATGATGTAACTGTTTTATTTATTTTGCCAGATAACTCGCACCTTTGTTTTTTTAATCAAAAATAAATTGATTTCAGAAAACCAACTGGTGTCAGATAAATGTATATTTCTATATCAAAAACTGATACTATGTGATGTACACGGCAACCTGAGCAAATCTTTGGTGAATGCAATTACCTGTGGATGCTGTAGTGTAATCCTTTTCTGACAAATCAAAGAGCTGGAATGCTACTATTGAAAAATATAACCCCCACAAGCACACACAGCACTGCGCAATTATACCTGAGTCTAAATGAAGCTCTTTCTGGGCAAATAAATGTCAGTGTACAAGTATAAGCTCTGAGACTAGTGGAGCACAATCAGGTTTACAGAACTTTGAAAACCTTTTTATATTCGAAAGCCTAAAATAGATCATAAAATGTGCAATAAAGCTGTGCGCTCCAGTCTTTGGAGAAAAGGAGTGTGAAATACCACGGAGCCCAACATGTGTTCTGGTGTGCAGGACATTTCAGCTTTCCCAACACTTGTGTTGAAGTTTTGGAATCCCTTTACATGACGTTCCATCATATTATTAATGAATAATGGAGACGATATATAATTTAAATGTCTGGCCCTGATGTCTTGAAGGAAATGGCTTCCCACAAAGATGTCAGAAGGACCTGGGGGGCCTACACGAAGGTATAATTAAATGGATTTGTCTGACAGTCCATACATCTTGAGGAAGCCATAAGAAGGATGAGTTCATTTCACCTTAGAAGACATGCATGACAATAATGGGTGTCTCCTCCAACTGAAACAGTGCCCTGGGCTGTTTACTCTGGCCCATATCCCACTTCTGAAGTGTCTGGGCTCAATTTAAGTATTGAATGCATTTAATTGGATCTAAGTGACCTGATATATGGGAAAACTAGTGGCTTGCCACATGCAGTTTACCATTCATTGCTACCTCCTGACACTCTGAACATGTTTTTCTGGAGAAGACAATCTCCAGCCACAAGTTACAGGGTTACCTTCAACAATAACAGTGAGGAGACTGTGAGTGTGCCGTATTAGTGCTGGTCAATACATAAGTCTTGTGTATCAAAGGCTAACATACACAGACTGGGCCAGTGGAAATGTAATTGTCTTACTTGTACTGGCAAAAGGCTCAGATTGGTGTGTCCAGGGACAGTAATGTTCTTTGTACTTCCAGAAAGATGATTCTAAAACACACTTTCAATGTAATGTCATTGTCTCTGATCATCTTTCTCTTTTTCATCCCTAATTGTTTATATTGCAACCTGCTAAGGATCACAGGGAGGCCCCTTTTTAGTTTTCTAGAAACATACAAGATGCAAAACTTGCAGCACAGGTATTCATATACATATCTGAGTGTGCTACTTGCACATTCATATTATTTATCATTGAATGTTATCGCCACATATTCTTTGCAAATATTAACAATATTCTGGAGTAAAACTGAAGCTCTTGAATTGATAATGTATCAACAGGCTGTGGCTCGCTGTGGTTCACAGTTTAAAATGCCAGATCAATCTAGATGGCTGTGGTCAGCCAACCCTATCTATTGTTAGATAAATGACATTCATTACTTTTGAAATTGCTGTTAGCATATAAGTGCAGGCCTGAAGCTATAATTGCATTAATAACATTATTATTATTGTGAATCACTAAATTAAAAAGGTCATGAATCTCCAGTCTTTAAAAGTTGCTTTGATGTCATGCAGCTCATTTTTTGTCTTTTCAGTGCAGAGAAAACAGAATATTAATTGTATGTAATTTACAAGAAACAACGTAATATTAAGGAAACTAAGCATAGCATTTTATTTCTTGCTAGTTTAATAATAGAAAATATATACAGTATAAAAACTTTCCAGAATAGGGATGTTAACAGATCACAGGTTAAACATTTCCCAAGAGTTAAACAATGTCAGATATGCATGTCAAATATAAATGTCAGCGGTAGGGTTTATACAACAGGATATGTAAAGTGTAAAGTTATTTATTCTGTATTATATGTTACATATGTTGTACTGATGCAGTAAGGGGGGATTTTTGACTGATAATATTCATGAACTGACATATTTGGTAGCTCATTAGCTGCGTGATCCATTGCATCTACCAAGAATGGGAAGTCTATTCCTCTAAAGATTAATTTAAACATCACAGAGAAGATTAGATGATCTACTGTCTGCACTGGCTCCATGCACGAGACTCCCGTATGCATCATTTCTCTAAGAAGATCGGTACATTTATTTTACTCACTTAAGTTGTCAATCAACAGGAGTCAATTACAACAATGAGCCATGAAAAGTTTAATAAGGATCCTGGCACAGATTCTGCTCCAGTTGACGACATCAGCACCCAGTAAGAGGTTGCACTTGGCTATTGCCTGTGGTGTAGTGCTAAACTTTATACTGCCGGAGCCCTGCCAAAACTTACCATCGGGGTAAAAATCTCATATTCAAAACCTTTTCAAAAAAATTTCCATTTCTGTGAGTCCATTTTAAATAAAGAAAATATATACAGAACTAATTATTTGAGACTACTTACATTAGTAATAAACTGACTACTTTTAGCAACAGAAAACACATAACAAAACTTCAGTTAAATTAAGCAGCAAGGAAAATTCAATAAACAAAAAAAAGTCCACAAGATACCAGATGTAAACAATAGTTTTAGTCTCCTTCAACTTAGCAACAATAGTCTGCAAACTTCAAATAAATTATTTAAGGTGCTAGAAGAGTATATTCAGATTCAGAAGTTCAGATTGTACAACCGCTTATTAAATTCACTGCATAACATTAAAAAAAAGAAAAAATAATAATTTTAAAAGTAAACACTGAAACAATTGAAAACACTGAAGCCCCTTGAATCGAAGGCGCCTCATTTTCAGCTGAAGCCCCTGGATTCGAAGGCACCTCATTTTCTGCTGAAGCCGCTGGATTCGAAGGAATCAGTGTCTCGTTTCCAGTTGAATTTTTTCTGGAATTGCTGGTGTCAGTGTCTTTGTTGTCTGCTGTTCCAGGACCTTTCTTCTTGAAAAAGGTAGTGATAGCTTTTTGTTTAGCAGCCATTGCTGTTTTCTCTCCACCCACCACGATTCAACCAGCACTAGCAAAACCTTGTGACACGAACTGAAGGGTCAAGCATTCAATCTGTTGTGTCCAGGGTGCGTTCAGAAGTGAATTTGAGGAACATATTTTTGTATTCTCTGACACTGTGAGAGTTTGGTTAATTTTATGTGTAAATTGTATAACTTAGTTTTTTATATGCATTTTATTTTTTAAGTTGTTTTTTTTTTAAGTATTGTAGCTCAGCGCCGCTATTGATGGATTTTTAGGTGCCGAGTCAGCGCTCCGGTGCGCTGCGGCAGCACTACACCCCTGGATTGCCTGGCTGTCTTTCTCAACCTGCAGCAGACATTAAGCATCAGTGTGAATCTGCCACTACTGCACCAGTGCTGCTGTTTCCACCACTAATATTTCATAAACCATTCCAGATGCTGACTGGAAACTCAAGCAAAATCATCTGGCACCCTTCACTTTACAGACCTAATATTTGGTACACAGCTGTATTCTCCGATTTTCTCAGTTAAACGGCAGTAGCGGTGTTGTTTTTTACTGCAGTAAAACCATATCAATGATACCAATCACAAATTTGTTTTGCTTGTGTTTGTTTTGTCTTTTTTGTTTTTGTTTTTGTCACAAAAACTCCCATTTTTAGTTTATAGCATTGGCTATAACGTGAATCAAAGTGAAAATTATAGAAAACAATTAAAACCAACAAGAAAACAAGATGTTGTTTCTGTTAATGAGAGGCAAGATCATTTTTAAAGCCTTGTTTATGACACCTTTAATTGCTAGAGCGATGTGTTGTGTTTTGGACGCTGTGTCTCTCCTCCCAAACATTTTAAAACTCCACTTCTATGTGGAGTGTGTCACTGCAGGAGGGGATGACAATGGCCCACAGGGCAGTGTTTCTCAGGGGCTCTTTAGTTGTCTGCTGTGATGTCACTGCACAGGATGACAGTTCCTCCTCCCCTCCTGTTGGCCTGTTGAACGCAAGGACCAGCATGACGTTCTCCCAGTAAACTCAATGACTACCATCAGGACCCAGACCAAGAGTAGATCTTAAATAGATGTACATTACATATTGAGAAATGTTACATTTTTTAAAAAGTGAATGCACTTTTCTTGTGCAAACTGACATTTATTCAACAATAGATAGATAAATAGAAGCTAGTATGTTTGGAGGCACATATTTCTTTGGTTGATTATTATGGGTTGAGTATCAGGTTAATGGTTTGAGAATGTCAGCTGGATTTAGAATAGCAGTCTTTTTTAAGTGTAGGTCTATGTGTGGTTTACCTTGTAAAGGAGTATAATATGTTTGTTAGGGAGGGTCTGGGAATCAAGGTGCAAAGAAATTCAAATAGAAGTATGTAATGTCTGCTGAGATAGTTTTCATAAAAAATCTTTCAGAACCATCTATAATATTAAGTAAAAGAAAATAACCAAATTTCATATTGGGTTTGTGATAATGCTTATTATTTGCTTGAATTTTATGATTTACAATATCATCATGGCCCTTTTACATCATAGCATCATTATAACCTGTTGCCCCCCCTAAGGTAATAAAGCCATTAAACAACTTCTATTTATTTACACCATTCCATTTATCCTTGCTGCCCCAGATTCTCCCTTTAGCTGATTTCTGTATAAGGGGAATTCCTATACAGAAAAAATAACTATTTGATTTGTGGCACAGATCTATCTAAACCCACCGAAAGCGGCATCCAGCAAGATTTATGACTGATTGAGGTTATTTTTATTATCCACAGATATTTTAAATGATGAGACATTAAATTGTCAGCTGCATCAGTTTGACTGTAGTAAAACATTGACTTTTGTCTAGTTAGAGAAATTTATTTTTCCCAAAATGACAATCTTTAAGTAGAAACCAGGCAGCCTGCCAGCCCTGCGTGTCATACATTGCAGTTTGCAAACACAACACATATTTTAAAATGTTTTTAAGGTTCACTGTGCGCATAGATCTTTTGGAATTGTTCAGTAATAAATAGGGCTGCTTTGACTAATCAGAATTTCCACTCCAGAGAACAAACAGTACATTGAATCACACAGGAGGCTTTCAGGACCGACTCGCATGGTGTGTTGGGATCTTTGCGTGTTATAAACCAATTTCAATCAGCTATTTCAGTAATATCAATATATACTTATTAAGGGGAGGCACTGTTTGATAGCTATGTGTTTGAAGGTGCAGTATGGTAATGAACTCCACCAGCAGACTAAGTTGAGTAATATACAACAGTCTGTCTGCTCCACAAGTAGAGCCTGACTCTTTTTGTGCTGCAGACAGTGTGTGGGTCCCTGAACCTAGGGGGTTCATTCCCCAGCTGCTGCTTTTATATTATGTGTGAGTGGTTCACCTGGTAAAGGCATGAACCTGTGGTATACAGCGTAGATCCCGGTTGACTTGTAGACTCATGAAGAAGAGTTTGAACTGCAAACCCATTACAGCTCTACCTAAATACATCCACCCCTGCCTCCCTAGGTTCAACCAGACACAGATATGGTTTGTAGCAGCTATTAAAAGGTTAACTAGATAATATTAGGAAACAATATTAGTTGGCGGTTCAAGCTTGTCTTTCATTGCAGGGGCAGCTGGGACATGGAGAAACCACAACGTTTCTGTCTAAACCTCGGCTCCTCTGCTCTGAACTTCTTAAAGGAACCATCCGCAAGATCGATGCTGGGGATTGCTACAGCTCTGCGCTCACAGGTAAGCTATAGTTTATAAATCTGCTTGAGTTTTGTAAAGCAGCCTGCATTAAATCCCAAGCTTGGCACACTCACTGGATTTTGACCAAAAACTCATGAAAAACTTCAGGTAAGAAAGAGTTACTGTTTATATATTTAAATGTGTATTAATTGGAAAAGCAGTATGTGTTGTTGCCGCTTGGTTACCAAAGCGTCATATAAACTAATCCCCAAATTGGTCCGACCTCCTTTGGATTTAACTTCTAGAAGACTTGTCAAGTCTTTTTTTCTTGAGCCCGAGGGATATCTTTCGCCAATCTTCTCAGTAGATCAATTTCAGCTACTCAGTGCTTCTTCTACTCGATCCAGCAATACAAGTTTAAGACATTTAATCAAAATCAACATGTATTGCATGCTGCTTAGAGGAATAACATTGCAATTAACAGAGGTGGTCAATGCTTGTGGGCACTAATGTGTAGTGTAATATATACTTTATATAATGAACAAACATCATGAGTTCATATTTAAGGCACAATATATGACATACTGTATATTGCCTGCATTTTACTGTGAACCACCTATTCGTTTCCCCACATGGGCTTTCTCTATGAATGAGCTTTTCTAAGCTACCGCAGCAGCGATTATGTCTTCAGGTGATCTATAAATTGCTATTATTTAAACAAGCTTTTTATAGATTGCGTATCAAGTGGATTTAGTAGATGATTGATTTGACCTTTCATAGCTGGCCATTCTGTAAGAAAACATGATCTTTACCCTTTTTTGGGGAATTCAGCAATCAATCTTTGTATCCGAAAAAAAATAATGAGCGAGCTCAGCTCTGTGTTCTTTCTGAAGCATAATTTGTAACTCAATACCTACACTGTGGTTCATTATATAATCCCTCCTTTCTTTTTATGCTACACTTTTGTACCATGTAAAATATCTTTACAGAATGACATTAGCTGGAGTTGAATCATACATGGGTGAATGGGGTTTCTTTTTTCTAATGGAGTGTTATACAGTAGTATATTAAAGCAACAGAATATTTAGAACTTTCAATTGATATACTGTATGTGATTACTGCTTCATAACCAAAAGGGACATGGACTTAAAAACCATCACTCCAGTGTTTAAATGTTAAATGTTTTAATGAATTAGAAAAAAAAATATTACACTAGTGCACACACATATAGAGAGTACTTGTAATAGTGTCATAATGACACAGTATCTGAAAAGGTAAAAAAAAAGTGTTTAAAATCAAGAGTTAATCAGATTATATCCAAGTGCAATCCGACAAGGAGGCCTAGAGTGGGTGATGAACGTTTGGTGAAGATTCGTTTAAAATCAATCCTGCTGTTGTGTGAACCATGTAGATTGGGACAGACAGATTGACCAAAGGCATTGATCAGCGCATAAAGGTCCTCATTTCTTGATTGAGGACCCTAAAACTGTCCAAATATATAAATGGATATCTTATCCCAGGTACCTTGTTTGTTCTGGTTAAAATATTTTCACAGTTTAGCAAAAGCAATACCCAAAGGTCAGTGAGTCATCTTTCTAGCCAATTAAGATTGTTATCTCTTGAAACTTTCTGTTTCCACTTAGAAACTACATAAACAATCCCACTTTTAAACCAAACACTGGTATATGGATTTCTAAACCAGTTTAGAGTGACAAAAGGTACTGGAAAGTATGCTGGCGTCTAAGCTTGTGGCTTTGCTTAAGCCATTTCAAAGTTACTCAGAGGATTTATGGAGGCAGTAAGTGTCAGGTTGCTGTCTGCCCATTTGGTCCTCATTGTTTTAGCAGTTCAGTGCTGTTTTTGCTGAGTGCAATAAACTACTGTGAGAGTGGCACTGAGCTTATGAATCATCAGTAATTTAAAGAATGTAAAGAAACAAAACAAGTCTGCAGAAGATGACCATGTAGTACAGCTAAAAGATAGATGGCTGTCTCATCTTTGTCCACATTCAAAATCAGTACAAAAACACTATGAAATACAGTTTAATTTGACTCAGTTGTCTGTGATTGAGGAAAAGTCAGGATTGTATAGTTGGTGTTGTAACAGTGCCTGTAGGGTACTTATTTGACTTCCAAACAAATGGACAGGGATTTTATAATAATAATAATAATAATAATAATAATAATAATAATAATAATAATAATAATAATAATAATAATCATAATAATAATAATAATAATAATACATTAAAAAGCACTATTAACCTAATGTAGAAGATTACTTGTTTTCCAACTATGGTTTCTTGTCTGTCTCTATGTGGCTTATGAAAAAAAACTGTATTAGTCTAATTGTACTTATACGAGGGATCAAACAATTTAACAATAACAAAAAAAATCAGTTTGTTGCAGATCATCTCCTTTTGGCATAAACAGAGTTTGGAGCTGTTTAAGAAATAATGTGCACATAGAAATCACATATTTCCTCCAGAGCCCTGTTTTAAAACGTACTGTAAGCCAGATTAAAGGCTCTTATAGGCAGTAACTATACATTTATTCGTTTCACGCGTGGTAATAGGTCCTGTTAAATGGTTCTCATTAGGGTCAGTGCATCTTTTTAATTCAAAGGAAATGGTCAATATACTAATGTGCTCTAGCAACTTAATCTAGTTTCAATTACAAATAAAATAATACGATACTGTGTCATGTTCTGGCTACTGGGATGTTCCACCCAACATATGGAACCAAATCCCCAGTAATGTTGTTGAGGCTGACACCCAGGGATCCTTCAAGAAGCTGCTTGATGAGATTCTGTGATCAATAAGCTACTAACAACCAAACGAGCAAGATGGGCCGAATGGCCTCCTCTCGTTTGTAAACTTTCTTATGTTCGTAAGTTCTTATATATCTGTGTTATTCTTGAGAGAAGACAGGTCAGTTGTTTTTAAATTAGACAGTCAAACAGAAGCTCAAGTAACATGACCTCTGGTCCTGGATTTCAAAACCTAGCGGTAAGCAATGCTAAAAGAACGCCTTGGCCATATGAGATGTTGCCATATACTGTGGCTACAATTCCATTGGAGCAAGCTTGTTTACTAAGGCGTGTCCTAGTTAGATCAAATGTCAAAATAACACCCAGCAACTTATCCATTTCTTTGTAAAGATATTGATTAACTAATACAGTAGTAATGTCATATCAATGGAATAATAGATGATTTATCTCAAGCGATTTATGCCAATTTTGTAAGATTTTTTTTGTGATTTTTTTTCTTGTCTTTCTTTAACTTATATTTTTCATATAAAAAAGTTATGTTTTAAAAGCTGAAATTTAGATCACATATTGTATCCAAAAAATACTTTCAATGCAAAGCTTAAAAAACAGGCCGCTTATACAAGAGCCGAGGGGCCTGGGTTCTATTCCCAGTGCAGCCTAATGCGAGTGTCTGAAAAAATGCTTTGGGATGTCTAGTAGGGAGCTGATGTACCAAACCTTTTAATGGTGCACTAAATTTTATTCAGATTTCAGCAAAAATATATTCTGCTTGATATGAGATTAAATGTATCACTTAATTTATTTAATTCTTGTGTTCGCACCCTGGGTTTTGAAGACTGTCATTTGATAGCAGTCCCCTGTTGCTGTTTACAGCCCTCTAAAATGAAGACAATTTGTGAAGCTATACCTTCTAGGTGGAACACTTTGCTTGCTGAGAAATCTCTTGACTGCTCTAAATTCACCACGTTGCTTAAAAGCAGATCCATTTTGTCATGTATTGCAAAGGTGTAGTTTTGCTCATCATATTTAAGATAAACTGCAGGAGACAATTACATCAGTTTTAATGCAGCGCTGTCTCTGATTAAAAAGAGAGAAGTGTGACGTAATAAAAACCCTCTATTTCAAACAGGCTTTGCAGTCCAATACGGGTTGTTTATTTCAAGGTTTGTTACATCACTTTTTTTTTTCAAATATGCAAACTTTGCATGTGAGAAAATGCTTGGGCAATGGTCTATGTGTGCACAAAGAATACATTTTTTGGTAAAAAAAATTATATGTAATTGCTTTGTGAATATGCTTCAATTTTTCTCAGATGAAATTATCTCGAGGTGCGAAAAGTAATCGATTATTGATAGGCATGATTTTACTTTGCAAACCTCAATTAAACATTCATTGATCAATTACTCATGCTTGTGCCCAACTTGGAGCCTCACATAGGTAGCTACTCAGTACTAGACTCAAGCTCTTCTGGTTCTATTTGTTTAGCGATGATGAATAATAATATACATCTGATTGTTGTTGATTATCAACTAAACGACAGTGGGTAATACCCAACATGTGATAATAATAATGTGTTGAGGTAATATTCACTAGCCATAAAAACTTGCTATAAAGTTATGCCAAGTTACCTTCAATACACATTTTCCTGCAGAAGCAGACTTCAAGAAAAAAAAGAAAGTATTTATTTTTAGAGATCTACAGCAGAGTGGAGCCTCGGACCGTTCTTCATCGCAGCAAAGCAAAGCTAATAGATACCATCTGTTCACAACTATCCTTGCAGGCTATCCTGGTCGGCTGTCACATTGGAAATTCAAGATTGATTCATAGCTGGTCACTATAGCTGTAGCAGTAGCAGACGGGCAAGAATGGTATACAGGAATGGCATTAACACAGTAAAGAAAAGACAGGAATGGCATTAACACAGTAAATAAAAGGCACAATAAATTACAGCAATAATAAAAAAATGCTCCATGGATGTTTTTTTTTTTTAAATGTGGTTACATACAAAGTTGTCAATGAATTAATGATAGGGTTAAAATTATTTAAGTGTTATACATACAGTACTGTATGTTACCCAATCTATTATGATAAAGAGAGGAAAGGGTCTTTAAATCAAACACTTTGCGGGTTTGTTTTCAGTAATGTATCCCAGTTGTGTTTCCCGCTGGCTAAATGGACCAATTATTTAGGCTGTGATTCTGTTTGTTTATTTTCTGCATAGCTAATGGAGAGTTGTTTATGTGGGGGAGAAACTGCCATGTAATTGATGGAAACCAACCAGCGTCCCATAAATTCTGGAGCCCGCAGAAGGCTGATGTCAGTAACCAGGCTGTGTGTGACATCAGCTGTGGGTCGTGGCACACCATGATCCTCACAGGAATTCCTAAAGGTACTACATTCACATGCATGCTTTTCTAAATGGGTTTCTCTTGTGTTGCATAAATACATTTCATGTTACAATATTATTACTGCTGAGAATATTTTGGTTGTTCTTTTGTTTTTTGGTAAACCCGGTTATTCAAATCTTTCAAACACATTGTGACTGATTTTCAAAGCCAGGCCATAGAGTAAACGAATCATTGAAACAATAAACACAGCAGGTAAGTAAGTTAGAGTGCAGCTAGACCATTGGAGTGAGTTTGAACTGCAACACAGGAAGTGATTAGGTACAAGAAAGCAGAAAATATATACTGAACTATAAAATTCAAGCAGAGAGCCTTCAACAAGAAAAGGGGGATTGGTGATGCTACTGCAGTGCATCGTGTGATAATATTAACTTACAGTATTGAGCTGTTTCTGTTTTTAATTTAGCTACCAGGGAAAATATATACACCTTTGTTTCAGGGATTTGTAAGAAATACAAGGGTGAGCCATTCAATTACCTAAACAATTTAATAATGACTGCTTGCAGAGCGTGACTACTTCAAATCAATCTACTCTAACACCTCAATTTGGGCATAATCAATCTCATTTCTGATGGACGACTCCAGATCTTCTGGAACACTTCTATCTGCCCACAGAGAAAATAGAGCCTGCATTTCCTCAGCGTCAGAAGACTGTACTTTTCTCTCATCACACTCGCTGCCCTCCATGTTGTTTGTTGACTGTCTTTCTGGAGTGTACTGACTGATGCAACATAATGACGATAATCCTTAACCCCGCCCCTGGCCCAGCTTAGCTCTGAGCCAGTGGAGAACCACCCGTACCCGTGCCGTAATGAGCCCTCACAGGTCGGATGTGCCAGTGGAGAACCACCCGTACCCGTACCGTAACGAGCCCTAAGCTTAAACCAGACTTCACGTCAACTTGAATTCTAAACCTAAACCTAAGCCTATCCAAATCCCATACAGCATACCTAACCCTAACCTATGCATTTAGCAGCTGAGTATTGGGGTGATCTCTAGAGCCCCAGGCTTCAGTCAAGCTGTTTTTTTTTCAGTCTCTTCATTAATGCTGCACAAAAACATTAACAGTCCACATGAAACAAAAGATTATAATTAAGTGATTGAGAAAGTTACTGGCACACAAGCAGATTTGTTTTAATGATTAAACACTTACGTTGTTATGTGTTCATAAAATTTTTTTTTTTAAAATCCTAACATTTTACATGTAGTGTCTATAATTACTGTGTATTTACATGTGTACTTAACTTGTAAGTCTTTTTGAACAATATATGCAATATATATCAGAAAAGGGATAGGTTAGTGTTAGGGTTAGGTGTACTTACATATAACTACAGTGTTATTGTGCAATTACAATGTATTAATGTGTAATTTTTTGCATGATATAACCCTGTATTTACTAAGTAACTACTACTTAAATACACAGTACTTAGAGACACTTAATGTAAAGTGTTGCCAAAAACAGTTCTACTGTTTTGTTTTCTAACATTCTGAATAAAAAACAGACTTTTTTTTTAAAAACACAGCTGTTTATAATCAAGTTGGTTTGTCCAAACGTCATGCGTGGCCACCCCACACACATTCCTATCATTTTCAGGATTATTAATAAAGACAGATCATCCACAATT
Source organism: Acipenser oxyrinchus oxyrinchus (assembly GCA_030684275.1). NCBI lineage: Eukaryota > Metazoa > Chordata > Actinopteri > Acipenseriformes > Acipenseridae > Acipenser > Acipenser oxyrinchus. Next base: position 6,442,664 of record CM060248.1, read on the forward strand.
GAAACCTTTAAGGTTTGATCTCTTTCGAGAAAGAGCTTCCCACAAAAATGGTACAAGGGTCCAGGAAGCCATTGAGAAAGAATAACTAAATAGCTATTTCCGCAGTCAGACATTATTGTTATAATTCATGTCAGGCTTTTTTTTAATTTTTTATATAGGATAACATTAACCTCGGCATTAAGCTTTGAAATCTAAAAAAAAACATGAGGTTGAATCAAAGTTATTGGATAATATATATTAGAAACCTAGCAGTATTCTTTTTTTTTTTTAGCATTTATTAAGTTCCACAGTCACAATAAATGAGCCATAGGTTGGTTTTACACTGCATGGGCTGGCAAGCAACAGAGATGCAAAAGGATTTACCTGGTTGGCAAATGGAGGTTTTATTTAATGTGTGTGAGGGACAGTTAGAGAGAGTCAGCGTGTTTGTTTGAATTAGCGTGGGAAAGGTAAGCCTGCCCAGCACTGTGATTAAATCCTTTCAGCCGTGGGTACTAAGTGTGAGGTGTGCGCACACTTCACTCAGCTGTCACTCTCTCAGTTAGCCGCTTTGCAGATTGGGAGAGGAAACACGCGCTGCCTCGGAGCACTGAGCTCTCTCCTCAAGAAGCATGTGTTTATAAATAAGAATGGATGGAAAATCGAACTCAGGCTTCTCTGTTTATCAAACAGCAGCTCCTTCACTCAGCCGGGAAACACACTGAAAATTGGTGACAACTGAGAGCCCTGCTGCTGCCGTGAGTTGGGAGAGCTGTAGTTCATTTTTATTACCTGTGTCAGAAACAGCCGCTGCTTAATGTTGCGCAATCTTCTTTCTGTGCCGAGTGGATGGCAGCTATTTGAGGTGACAGAGGTTACTGTTGCCTCAGTACCGGTATCACTTCAAAACCTACAGCTTTAATGAACTCTTTGCTGCCCAGTGTCCAATATATTTGACTTTAAGAAAATAGCCATTTAATATGTATGGACACACACCCAGGGCAGTAAAGGGTTAACTACATCATGAGTATGTTGAGAAGCCCCCAATTCCATTCAGAAGCGATGGAATAACTACTATTGACTTGGGACAGCACAAAGAACCACAGCGCAGAGCACACTGACTTTTTGGATGACTATTGCAAATGGATCTGCGTGAATATGCACAGTATGTGTGTGCAGCTGCTGTTGTACTGCTGTTTAGAGCACAACAGACCTGTTGCCTTTGAAAGATTGTTTAATCTTTCAACCAGTTTCACATTTAACACTTCACTCGATTGTAATTTGACGTGAATCAGGTTTCGTTTGTTGATTTGCCTTGTATTGATTTAGTAGTGCTTTATGAATGTTTTCATACATTTTAAAACTCAAAACCTTTGCCGCTTTTTACCTTGTTTTTTTGTTGTTGTTTTTTTTACATCAGATGTGCCTTCCTAATTGAAATGCCTTTTGTTGTTGTTTTAAGGTAGACTTACAGCAGTTGTTTCTCTTCATATTGGAGGGATTTCAAATCCTGTTGTACCACGAGAATAGATCATGGTACAGAGAAACAAAGAGTCCATACCGACAGCAGGCTGACTGTGTTGAAGTCAGAATCAGAGTGGAATCATCACACAACTGTCTTTCCTATTCAGATCTATTACCTTAACAAAAAGAAAAGACCAAAACACAGTTATAACTAATGGGCTCATCTCCTCAACTGTGATCTCCTCGTGCACTCGACGTGCCCTGTAATTATGGAATAACATCATCACAGACACATTGAATCTTTTTTTTTTAACAGCATGTCATCACATTTCTGATCACACCCACCTTTCTCCCTGTCTATATGATGTTAAGTAATAGAGATGAAGTTGTTTGTCATAACTCACATGCATTGATCTGCGCAACTCCTTGAGCCAGGAAAACATCTGGGTCTTGCACTTACTGTTGTAGCCGCATGTACTTTGCATTGCTGAAAATGTATTTTTAAACACAGTAGCATGTTTTTTTACTGTATATATGTATGTGTTAACTGCTGCTACCAAAGTCCTTTCATTGTGCACGGCACAAACTGAAGACAAAGCTCCACTGGTTTCTATATAGAAAAGCTTCCCTCAGCCATTGCTGTCGGTAAAACAGAGGAAACAGCAGCATCTTGTAGGGGCTTTTTTTTACACAGACCCTTATAAATGTTTACAGTTCAGCAGTTGTGTGTGAAAACAGTTCATGCGGTGGGCAGTAAAATGACTGTGGTAGCCGTCCCTCTGTTAATTAATGATCCAAGACATAACAATTGCGATCCCATATCGAAAGAAAGTATGTTTTTAATATAATTTTATACAAGTCATTCATTTAAAACGTGTGGTAAACCTGTATTTTAAATCCATGAAACGGATATAAACATATATGTTATATAACTTGAAATTATATATTTCTCATATATATATATATATATATATATATATATATATATATATATATATATATATATATATATATGTTTTAACAATATATTTGAAAATATATATACATGTATGTATATATTTTTCTATCTGGGAATTGTGATTGGTATCCAGAACTTTGATTGAAAGCTACAGAGTGTTACCTTATAAATAGCCGTTTTATGTTGCATTGTTTACTTGCACCAAGGAGGCTAATCGGTCTAAAAAAGAGAGAAATGTAAATCTCAGACTAGTCCGTAGAGTGTCATGGAAGGGCTGGGGGTTAAGGAGTGCACATAGTACAGAGGAGAGCACTCCAGCTCTTCATGGTGACTCTTTAAAGTGCTCTGCAGCTGCTGATCTATGATTGTGCTGGCATTGCAGAGAGGAGCCTTGGGAATAAGGAATCGGATTTCAGAGAAACTGGAGCTAGCTTCAAAGACGACAACAACTATCCCCAACTGATAGAACTTCTACCAAAAGAAAACAGCAGCAGAGTAAGAAGCACACTCCAGCACTATCTCCTCTTACCAGAGCACACTCCTTTTGAGAACGGTGCTGGGAAATATAGGGCCTTGTTTCAATGCATGCTTCTTTTGATCATTTCATATCCCCTTCCCTTCATTTCATTTAATTGTTTGTTTGCATTTCTGTCATTTTTAGCACATAAAAAAACATTCTTTCAGTATATGTATATAGCTTAATTCAGTAAATTATTTAAAATAAATCCTGCCCTACTTTACTGAAGTTAATTAATCTGTCGACAAGTAAGCATATTAAATTATTTACATTGAAAATCCCACTTAATTGGTATAAGATTTCTAAATGGGGTCAAATGATAAGGAGCAGTTTTGCATGTGTTTCTTTTACACCCACTTTGAATATTACAGCTTGTAATGCTTCTGTTTACCCTTATTGGTGGCTTTTGAAGTCCCAGACAGCCATTCATGATGAGTGCCACAGCCTAATAATATAGTAAACCCACATTGTCATCCATCTCCTTCAAAAAATCGTTATTTGGCCAGTGTGTTACTGTTAAAGAACACTTGCAGGTCTAGTATTGTATTTAAACCCCTGAGACAGTAATTCATGTAGGTCTTAGAACTTAAGGCTACATGAGCATGTTTGATATATCAGTATGTTGCTGTAAGATATGATACATTTTCATTTTTTGTCCTATGGGTTTTAAGTTTAGCTTTAAAACCCATCACTTGTCAATCAGTTAGTTTTGGACATTAATGACGATTAAACACCCTCCTAATAATGGATTTTGGTGGCTGTGAAAGGAGATGGGTTTTGACAGCTTTGTGATGTAAAGAAACTCCAAACATTGCTAAAGACGAGTGTATTTGGTTACAGTAACGATCCAGAGGGGAAGAGTTAACCTTCATTCCAAAGAAATATCTGTGCCTCACGGAGGTCAAGTTACCTGTCCTCATGGCCATGTTGTGAGTCAGAGCCTGAGCTGGGATTTGAACCCAGGATCCCCAGGCTATAACCACGAAACACACTCTCAAATGCAATATCCTTGCGATGACCAAAATGCTGGGAACTGCTACCTCTAATGTTTCATAGCAGCAAACCCCTATTTCCTTTCATTTATTAGGAAAGCATTAACAACTTCTGGGATTTCCAAAGTCGTAAATGTGTCTGCCGTATTAAGGGGTCAGAACACACAGAATTTTATAATATCAAGATACTTTCTTAGAAACAAAGGAATATACAGAACCAGCCATGCACATTGAGGGTGTAAAAACATCCTTGGAAGTTGACCTTATCTGTCCTTACATTCCAGACACAGTCAACTACCAGACAGTAATGCCCTGGATCAGGGCCCTATTGCTTAATGTATGGTAACCTTTTGTCTGCATGCATGTATTTACATTGTGGGCCTATATTCTGTATTATAAATCACATATCAGAAATACACCATCGCTAGAAAGGATTTGTCAAAATCCCAGTTCATCTTGTATATCGATGTACTGGAATGTGATGTCATCCCTTGCTTAGGAAATATGCCATACTTCTAATGTTAACTAAACAACAATCGATATGTTTATTTGTAGTTCATGAGTACAGTTCAGCTTCCTTTTTTATGATTTATAAAAAGTTCTTATGCAGTGTGGGGTGTCTGTTACTACAGTTTGATCAGCCAATTTCGCTTTGTGGTTCTCTCACCTAAACTGCACAGGATGACATCTCTTACAGCAGTAAGAGACTTCCTTAAACATATTAACTTATATAAAAAAAATACTTTGCATCAAGAAGAATGCAGAATGTTGCATTTTGTATCCCTGAGCTCAGACGTTAGCTGGTGAATAAGCATTGACGTTAAATGTTTGTCTACTCTTTGGCTGGTTGATGTTAAAGGCCCCTGTCATTGTCAGACTTGTTGGAGGGATCAGAGCAAGGTGCAGAGCAGGAAATAAAGAATGAAAAACACCCAACACTCTGTACCTGATCTTGCTATTTCAGAAGCACACTGGTGATCTCCAGGCCCCTCCGAACCAAGCAGAGGTTTTGTTGCATTCCCAGTCTTCTCAACCTTCCAGCCAGCCTAAGAACTCTCCTTTTGATGGCATGGATCAAATAGACCTTAACAGAAAGAATCGTTCAGATGGTACAACAGTTCAAGATGCAAGTGCTCTGTCTGCGAAGGAAAAACAAGGAAATAGCTGCTCATCAATCAAACTACAAGAGGAGAATGGCAGAGTCCTTATTCCGAGGGGAAAACGGTTCAGAAATAGGCAAGCCTTCAGCTGTCTGCACTCACCTTTGATTCCAGACTGCTTGTGCAGTGGAGATGCAGATTACCCCAACACATTGCCTGAGATGAGGAGAAAGCCCAAATGCAGATCTAGACCCCAAACTGCTGGTAGCCCGGTAAGTACAGGCTTCGTCAGCAGAGTTAGGGAGTGGTCGTATACTGCACATTGTGAACTTGAGCGCAGTCTAATGAAAGTGTACAGTAAGTGATTCAAGTATGTGAGCAATAAAAATTAGGAGAACAATGTAATAATATATTTCATTTATATAATAGCGATATAGAATATTATACAGGGTGCTGTTCCATACAAGCGGCTACCACAAGCAGGCTTACTGATCATTCTGGCCTTGAGTTGGGGAAAATTAGCTTGTATCCAACACAGCACCGGAAAATATATTTTTTGTAATACACAGGTGAAAAAGAATAATTAAACAGTCTAGCTCATTATTATTGTGAAGTCATTTCCAACTGATACAAATGAACTGATACAAGCCATCTGATGCAAACTATCGGATACAAACTATCTGATATAAAGATATTGCCAATGGCTGCATCGCATCCTAATCAGGTTGTACTATATTTTTCATATATTATATGTTCCCTAAGCGTACGCTCTCTTCCTGAATATTTGTGACACTGCACGAGACAGACAGGACTGTACATGGTATAGCCAGTCCAGCCAGGGCTCTTTCTTCATCCACCATCACCCCAACCCCCACACTCTTCTTTGTCTGCCTGTTTATCTTTTCTCAACATCTTTCCATGTGAAGAGACCTCTCCCACACAAACATGGATGCTGATGCTGATTTAATAAAGAGCTGTAAAACGAAGAATTATCTTAAAGCGAAAGATTTATGTCAGCTAGCTGGACGGCACTGTTTCACACTTTTTGGGTCCAATGATTATATGAAGGGGGGGACAGGGGGGGACGGTGTTGTTTGGGGAATTTGAAGACATTGAAGACTTCAGAGTTTGTTTACATTCCCCACAGGCAGTTATAGCTACAAGGACACAACTCCCCTCCCCCTCCCCCACCCCCTTTAAAGTTGTTGGACACTTTGTCAATCTGTGAGCCAAGCAGGCACATTCCTGCAGCTCTCTGCAGTCACAGGAGGTTGTGAATAATAACATCTACAAGCTTTGGTATGTTACACTGCTAAAGTTTAATATGTATAATGTTTAATTTATGCAGTGGTTCCCCGAAGTATAAACTTTACAAAAGTATATTTAGCTCTCTACTATATAATTGATGGTCATCTATTCAACCACTTTACTTCGTACATGTAAGCAGAATGCAAGAGCCACACCTGCATTACCCTGGCTTCAGGCATACCCATACAGTAAACTTATTTTGACCGGCCCCATATGCAGAACATCACTAAGACCACTCTTGTTAGTCCCTTTCAAATTGAAAACAATCAGACTAGCTATCTATTAAGACCAGTTTAATCAATTCCTTTTTTCTGTCTAATTATTATTATTTATTTCTTAGCAGATGCCCTTATCCAGGGCGACTTACAATTGTTACAAGATATCACATTATGTTTACATACAATTACATTATGTTTACATACAATTACCCATTTATACAGTTTTTACTGGAGCAATCTAGTTAAAGTACTTTGCTCAAGGGTACAGCAGCAGTGTCCCCCACCTGGGATTGAGCCCACAATCCTCTGGTCAAGAGTCCAGAGCCCTAACCACTACTCCACACTGTAATATATGTACCTGTGTGCTAAAGTAAATGGGCCTTGTTTTCCTCTGTGGGCAAATTGTCCCTGTCTTAAATGGACTACAATCAGCTCACAGTGAAAAATACAGGCCCATGTCTCCTGCTTATAAAACAGAAATGTTTATTTCTGTATGTTTCAGTGGACTAGCAGCAGACAGCCTGGGAATGGGGACAGTTCCTCCAGCACAAACTTCAGTAAAGCGAGTCACCAGAGTGGCAGAATCCCTGGCAGGGAGCCTGGCTGTGCACTGCATCCAAGAATGAGACCAGAAGGGCAGGAGTCAGGGCCTCATCGCGGGAGCAAGCCCAGAACGGCTCACCCTCACCTTTCACCTTTGGCTTCTCACTCCACCACCTCCTCCTCCCTCATTGTAACCCTAAACCCTTCAGAGAGGCTTGCTGGCTGGCCTGTTTACCAACAAGCAATTTACTCCTCGGGAACAGCTTGGAAGCACATATCCAGGTCACCTGACCCTGTGTTGTCACAGAAGCGTCCAGCCTCAGAAACCATCCAACAGTCAAGCCAAAAATAGTGACCTTTGACACCGGTGGATTTAAGCATTGTCACTCTGTATTAAACTTGCTGTCAGGCGTAAAGCTGTTGATGTGAAATAAGAGAAAGGAGGAATTTTATTGTTGAATTATTTACAGCCCAGGGTTACTGAAACATGGCTTTATGTGTGGAAATGTATAATGAACATGGGTAGACAGAAGTAAAGGTGAGGTCCTGCTCTGGGTGTTTGGACAAACAGTGATAATCAATTCAAGCATCTATTTGATCTGCTTTCCAAATAATTACTAGCAGTGTTAGATTGGTTGCAACAGCACCATTTAAACATGTTTTAATGTGTATCAGGATAAATCACAAACACCTCATATGACATGAAAGTGCATTGGTTTACATCCATATACTTCATGTTGATGTGTTTAATGACTATGAAAGTATTGCATTTCTGTTAATTGTGTGTTTTTAGCAGAAATTGTCAATTATATGTCATTTTAAGAAATGCAGTTTTTTTTGTTTGTTTTTTAAATAAATGAATGATTGAGTGGAACATAGAACAAAGCCCTCAGAATTTGTTTTCTCCAAAATGCATATCTTAATGGATAACTTGTATACAGTATATTACAGTACATACAGTATATAGACTACTCATACAGTTTAAATGGATGTTTGTACAGTATATAAGTTTACCTGAATGATCCATTTTGAAAGTAGAATAATAATAATACTAGGCTGCAAATGTTACAATAAAGAACCCCCTTGTATTATTTATTTTATAAGTAGGTCAGTATATAGTAACTATTAACACAGCATTTGCTAACATATCAGTAAGCCAAACCATTTATTACACAAAAAAGGCACCCCTTAAAATAAAGCATGAGCTTTTTTGGTTTTCTATGAGTCACCCCTGCTGCTCCTCTGCAGCAGATCTGTAGATAACTCAGCACCTGTTAACCTCAGGATATAGGGTAAGAGAAGAATGGGAATTAGAGATGTGTTCATATTTCTGAGCCGTGCTATAGCGGCTGAATGCAGCTGTCATGTAGAAATATAGGACTGTACTGAAACTGCAGAATTCACAATGCTTTATAGTGCCTGGAAAGGGTGCTGCAGAATTGGATATCTCTCCAGAAGGTGATGTGGTTTTGGTCCATTTTTATCATTAAATGAAAACCACAAAGCTTCCCTCCGCATGCATCAGCTACTCTAACAGAGTCTGCGTGTGTTTAATTTTGACAGATTTATAATAAACGTCAGGTTGTTATTAACTCTTCCCACTTTGACGTGTTTTGATTTAGCACAAGAGTTATTGCAAAGAGTGAGTATCTGCTGGGCTCGAAAGAGCTGCTTTCATAATTCATTTGGAGAATGTCTAGTTAGTCAATCACATGGTTTGTAATCACAAATGCTGCCAGAAATTACATGAATGATGAACTGTAATAAAAGCGGTTACTTTTGTACTTCATGTGTTAACTGTTATTGGCAACGTTCTTCCTCCAGGGAGACCATGTCAGTGAAACACAGCCCCAGTATAAACGTGTCGCATAATATTCACTTAGACTTTATATAAACAGATAGAAGATAATGGGCATGATAATTATTACTGGGTAACACTTTAGATTCTATGCCTCTAACTACACTGTAATAACACAGTGATTACGCATACGCTTGTGTTTTCACAATGCAACAAAATGCTTCACTACAAAATTAAGAGTTGGCAGTCGCTGGCATCTAAGACTATTTGCACACATGGATGGTTGTGCAATTACTCTGTAATTACTAAGTAACCACAATTGCAATTACAGTGTAATTACCATTTAGTTAGATACACTTATGTAAAGTGTTATCTATTATTGCAATCATTATTATTTGTATTACTGTGATTGCTACTGGTGTAACTACTGAGTTGTATAGGGGTTGTGAAATGCATTGAACTCTCAGTTGACATTAAAAAAAATCGTGCTGGGATTTGAACCAAGTGCTTGTTAAAAGGGGCATCTTGTGAATCGTGAAACCTGTCTAACTGCTTAAAGAACCCCACAGTACTTGTCAGAGGGGAGAGATTTTGACCCCAGTACCCAAATCCCCACCGCCATCCACACCTTACATCTCCAAAGGAGCAGGGGCAAAGGGGCAATAGATTACTTATTGCGCAGATGTTAAAGAACATTCAAAGAGATTCATATTTAGTCTCATGGGTTGTGCTTTTTAATGATGCATGCTGTTTGTGTGATTTTTACAGCTATTAGATATGTTTATATACATCTGCAAAAAGATGAGGGGCCATTTCGAAACTTTAGCAAAACCCTTTAAATCCTCTCCCGCAGCAATATTAGTAAATTAACAAAAATGCTAAACACAAATCATTTTACAACTAGATGAAAGGTTTCATTGCATTAAGCAACACTGTATTTTAAAGTAAAAAGCAGTGGCTAATGTTATACCTGAACAAAAATCAACATTATCCTGCCTGTTAATAAACTGCACACCATACGAAAAAAACTATATTATATAACATGTTTTAATTGTGCTCTGTCATTGGTACAAATTGTTACAATTAGCTAGGAAATTATCCAGAATACTGGGCTTAAATCATTTTGTCCTGTTTTTCAGCTGTTCAGTATGTTCCTGACTTCAGGAAAAGTGGCTTCACAAGAACCAACCATGTCAGTAACATGCATCAGCTGCCGCGGATATGAATTCAAAATTAAATGATGATGATGATTATGAAAAGTTAATGATGACAACATACAGTATAACATCAGTATGTATCAACCACATGCCCTGGAACCACTGGTCATTGAATGAAGGCTGTAACGCCTCGGTATGATACATTTTCAGCAGTTTTTTTACCATTTGAATCACTTGCTAGGTTTGAACATGACAGTTTTATTGATATAAGCGGCTATAATAATTACATGATGTCAAACTTGCAGTATTGATCAGCATATTGATAAAATCATATTTTAAGGCAAAGATTTGTTGATTCATGGTGTACATGTTACTGTGAAAATGTTTTACTGGTGTGGATGATGAATGCATCCTTTTCAGTCTCTATGATGAATCTTTCAAGAAAAAATTGGTTTGGATAAGCAACCGCCTTTCAAGAAGTGTTAGAAGAAATACACATGATCCACTCACCGCAGTTATTGTATCTAACACAAGACAGACACTAAGCTTGTACAGCTCAGTTAAATAGTTCAATCTGCAACATTGCAAAGTCAAAATGACCTGTTCTGTGAAGTGCAATGTTTGCATTCTTCACAGAAGTATAATGATCATACTTGATCTTTGACTTTTGTGTAATATCAGGCTGCAGATTGGATTGTAGATTGTAGGCGGCTGATGGAACCGGATGACACCTTAGTTTAATAATGTAATGAGATGAGATTGAGTTTTACAGACTGGTCTCATGGTGCAGATGGAAATGTGGCAGAAGTGATGGTCGAATTTGGGATGAGTCAATAAACTGGGGTCCTGTTGTAAGTGGCTGCAGTGAAGCTCTGTTTAGTGTTCTTCATTACAGCACAACACCCCCTCTTCTTTACATACATTAATGCCATTACACTGTCCTTGTAATCAGTCTTGATTGCTTTGTAATGCCAATTTGCAACACAAAAGGTACAACAAAGCTTTGCCGTTAGTTACCACTATTTTAACCACTGACCTTCAAGATAAGCAAGGCTATAGCTATGGCCAAACATAACTGAGACATCATTTTATAAATATATATATATATATATATAGAGAGAGAGAGAGAGAGAGAGAGAGAGAGAGAGAGAGAGATAGATTGATAGATAGATATACATGAACATCATTTAGATATTTTATTTAACATCATGTAATCAAATAAACTACAAAATGATATTGCAAAAGTCTACCGGAAGCCATAATAATAGTACATTATTTCATGTTAGATTTCGAAATGTCACATTTTAAATTGTTGTCAGTATTTCATTAAGTATATGGAGAACTACAAAGTGGTATGCAATTCAATATTTTAATGTAACATTATTCAGCAGGTTTCATTCGACTTTATGAAGCAAAATGTGTTAATTCTATAGGGTGATGCAAAGCATTTGGCTATTGTAAAAGGGTTTCTACCTCACTGCCACTGCAATTACAGAGGCCTTTTCTGTGAAGTTATGCTATATAAAGAATAACATTAAACTAATAAAGGGGGGGGGGGGAATGTACTTTCTTCTTTGTACCTTATTATAATGCTTTGATCCTCTTGTGGAAAAACATAAGAGAAAGGGAAAGGTGAAATGTATTACCATTAGAGTAAAGAAAAATATCCCTTAATGTTAAAGTGTGGGCACTAGACCATGTTTCCTTTTGGAACAGTGTTCAAACGTCTTGCTGGAAGCTTTTAACCACATGGGTGCTGTAACAACAAGGACTGAGCAGGTTTTTGACTTTAAGATGTAGTCAGGAATGTCGAAAAGGAGTTTAAAGAACAAGGTCTGACAGGTGCATCTCAGAACCATGAGGAATTGTGTCAGGTACAATGCTTTGGGCAACTGTCCATATTCCCAAAGAGAAAAGTGATCATTTAAACTGGGGGGGGGGGGGAATAAGTGTTAAGCATGTAATTACCTAATCTTCTACAAACCTGTTCACAGCACTGCTTTTTACATCCAACTGAAGAAAGACTTGTACTCCAAAATGTCTTGCAGTCCAAAATATTTTTCTTTTCTTTATCGATTATTCAGATTTTTCATTTTTGTGTACCTACATTACTTTTTTTTTATTTTGCTCTTTTTCGTAAACTGCAGCTTTTTTCAGATGATATATATATATACACTACTCCACACTATCTATCTATATCTATCTATCTATCTATCTATCTATCTATCTATCTATCTATCTATCTATCTATCTATCTATCTATCTATCTATCTATATATATATATATATATATATATATATATATATATATATATATATATATATATATATATATATATATATATATCTAGATATCTAGATAGATAGATAGTGTGGAGTAGTGGTTGGGGCTCTGGACTTTTGACCAGAGGATTGTGGGTTCAATCCCAGGTGGGGGGCACTGCTGCTGTACCCTTGAGCAAAGTAAAAACCCAACTGTATAAATGGGTAATTGTATGTAAAAATAATGTGATATCTTGTAACAATTGTAAGTTGACCTGGATAAGGGCTTCTGCTAAGAAATAAATAATAATAATACGCACTTCTGAAAGCACACAGTGAGACCAATTCATAAAGCTTTAAAAACGTTTTTAATGTCATGGATTAAATAAGGTTTTGTATGCATGAAAGTGTTATAGACTATTGTTAAAGAAACTGACAACAGTAGAACAGTTCCATGCATGTGTTTATCTTTATTTAATCTATCAAACAGACTTGTATTAAATAGCATCTTAAAAATAATGTAATATCTTGTAACAATTGTAAGTTGCCCTGGATAAGGGCGCCTGCTAAGAAATGAATTATCCAGGATGTTTTATAATAAATTATGTTTTTTTGGGGGGAATATATATATATATATATATATATATATATATATATATATATATATATATATATATATATATATATATCCCCCCAAAAAAACATAATTTATTATAAAACATCCTGGATCCTTTAGGCAGATCTCAATACTTACATTGTGTGTATCACTTTGTGAACAAAGGCTTTGAAAAGCACCTTTAAGAGTGAACATAGTCTCTGTGTGTTTCTCTCTCTTAAGGTATTTAAAAGACCAGGGGGGCAATATGTAAGAGATCCTTTATATTATCAGGTATACACTGTCATGATACCTGATATTTACCATGCTTACTAACTATTATAGGAAACCTGGCCCACAGGGTATGTTTCTGAAGAGATTCCAAGTGAGTAAATAGCTGATTTTTGTCCAAAGACCTTGGCTATACATGCACAGGTAAGACAGTGATTGTGAGAATGCGTGAGTGTGCGTGCGTGCGTGCGTGCGTGCGTGCGTGCGTGCGTGCGTGCGTGTGTGTGTGTCCACACAATAGAAAGTCTTATCTTGCAGAAGTAGTAGCACAAAGCCTTTTAATCTCCTCCATTGCTGATTCAATATGACACGTTGATTGATATGAATAAATGTTGAGTTTACAGAAGCTGAAGGGATTTGAAAGCTGAAGTGTTTCCCTTGCCTTCCATGGTATTATCTACACTCATAAATCATAGACGATAGGATGCAGCAACTGGCTGTGTTCCATCTTACAGCAGAGCACAACTCATTCCACTTTGACCTTTGAATTCGGCATTGGTCACTTATACTAAAGGCACATTATGACCTGTATGACCTTGGCCATTCATATTTAATCGCCACTAAAGGCGCATGGCACTTCAGCTACACTTTGGTAAGGTGACATCAAACCCTTCACATTTATCATGTGGAATTGTAAAACAAGCAGGTTGCTTATGATCTTCTTCTAGAACATGGTTTAATTGTAAGATCAATGGAGGTGAATAGAAGCTTGCCCAGCACTGAAATTAGATACTGCGTGTGTACGAGGGTTTTCTTTCAGTTCACAGATCGGTAGATTATTATATCGAGCAACACAGAAAAAAAATGCCACTTGATACCACCAAGTCTTAACCTTCGACTTCACTCCTCATTATGTACACCCTACTCGTGGCCTTTTATGTGTCTCAAGTTCGCTTTCTTAAATTGTCATCGGGGGGGACTTTATTATAAAAAACAATACCCAGTAACCTTTGCCCGCTGGTCACCTCTGCTACTAGGCGAATCCTGAGGATATCTGTGTATTCATGGAATTCCATACTATATTAGGAAGCATGTCAGCCTTATTGATGGCCACCAAAAAATTGTATATGTCATCTGTGACCTTTGACATAGGTCACCATTAGTCAACACTGTGCAAACATAAACATGATCATTTAACCTGTACGTCGCAAAAATAGCTCACTTTGAAATCTTTTTACTGTGCAGTCGGTTATATACTACAGGTATCGTTTAACTGCATACTTTACTTTGGCAACTTGATATTCATCAGGACGCACCTGTTGTAAATATTTTGCACAACAGTCATTATTATTCTCTCAAGACGTGAACCCCCTACTGTAGGTCATTATTAGGGAATTGTGACGATTGATGTCAAACTTGCATGCTCTCAGCATTGTTTACCCCGGCCACTCATTCAGACACAGTTCAATACAGCTGATCAGAGATGAGCAATACGGAAAGAAATACAATACATTAAGTGGCAAAGCCACTGAAACGTGTCACACAATTAGCAAGTTTTATGCTGTTTCAGTGAAGAACCCGAGTCTTCTTCAAACAAATATGTGAGTGATTTATTATAGTGTTAGGCACTCGTAAACAACTGAAAAATTCAAGGCCTGCACTGACAGCAGGTGGGGAGCAAGCTGTAGAAGTATGCTGGCTACATGACCATGTTTAAGTCTAGGTCTACATTTTATTTATGAATGCTGTTGTGGTTGTGGGAATAAAGGCAGTATCTTCAAGTGTTCACGAGAGCAGGGGTTATTTGGTGCTATTTTTACAAGAAGGGGCTTATTTGTCTTAGGCTATTACCGTCTATTACAGCTGGAAGTCTCCTGGAAAGGTGGGAAGCAGCGAATGCTGGCATTCTGCCTAAAGAGAAATCAATGAAACAAATTAATCCTTCGCAGGCTGCAATGACACAGTAATCCATCATTCAGAGCTGCTTTTATATACCAAATCAGGGAGCCGGCAGAGAGAAAGAGCCCTGGGGGACAGAACAGACAACAACGTACACCAACACTGGGAAAATACTGGGGGATCGGTCGATTTGTAGAGGATATATAACAGCTGATTGTTTTATTTCTTGAAAAAAAAGCTTTCTATACTTTCATGTGTATCATATGCTAATTGCACAAAACTATTTTTTTTTTCTTGATCAAGATGATTATTATTATTATTATTATTATTAGACGGGACTTTGAGCCTTCCAGTCTACATTTGTCATCTCCAGTTCACCAGTGTAGAACATTTGTAGAACACAGTTTGATTGTACTACCCATTTGATTTGCAACTCAGGTCATTTAACTCATGATACCTTTCAGGTGAGAAAACTTCAGTGTTTGTGTCTTTTTGAACTGTGCCTTGTGTCTCGTAAGCTTTTACTCAATCCAGTCGAGGTATCCACAATCAAGGAAAGCTATCCTCCTACTGTATTTATGGAACGTACAGCAGAATCATTTATAGTATTGATGTATATTAGGACAAGCTATGGTCTGTTGTAAGAGCAGTAGAAAACAGATTTACAACAAACATCATGGGACATTTATTACACATATCAAACAAATGTATTATACCCCTTAAAGCCAGGCTTTGTGTCCTGTCATCAGCTTTCCGTCGTTAAAAGAAATAATAATAATAATCATACATACATACATACATACATGCATGCAAACATACATACATACATACATATACAGAGCATCAAAAGAAACTTATCACTATTATAACACATTTATTTTCGAAAAATATAAGGTCTATAAATGATGGACATTGACGAAATGTTTTTGGTTTATTTCTAATCACTCGATCATGCATCCTTGCCCATGACATGCTTCAGTGACTATGACTGAGGCATATGTACTTAATCACCTAATTAGTGAGACAGTTGATTGGACACTGGATATGGAGTGATTTCAGCTGTTGAATTGCAATCTTGAATAAAAGCAATAAAGAAAAAATAAAACAATATGCCACATCTGTCAAGAGAGCAGCGCCTTCGTGCAATTGGCATGTTGGAGGCTGGACTAGGGCAGTGTACTGTGGCTTGCCGGGTGCTCACAGCCAGCAATTTCAAACCTGGCGAGACGGGATAACCAGACACACTCTGTCAATGATAGGCCATGAACTGGGAGACCAAGAGTCACAACACCTGCCTAAGATCAACAGATCATTTCACAGCATCTTTGTGATGCCAATTGTTAATCAGCACAATAAAAAGTCACTGCACCTGCTCTAAAACAGAGTTTGTCATTTTTCGATCACATCTAGTGCATTTTATCCAAATATAAGTGATATGTTTCTTTTGGTGCTCAAATATAAGTGATATGCTTCTTTTGATCAGTAAACATACATAACAGACTGAAATGTCTTGCCACATTTAGGCATATGTGGGTTTGTTTTGGCGTTCAATAGGTCAAAGACAGGAGGTACAAAACCAAACAAGGAAAACGACCTTGTATACTGCAATGGCACATACTATAGTACAAATATACCTGGATAATTCCTGCATTAATAACCAACAATAATGTAAATACCTTCTGGGGCAGTATTGGTGAAAGAGGGTACCTCAGTCCTGTTCCTCAAATACTTGTTTGCGAGAGAACAAATACAATACAAAAGCTGAAGAATACATACCCTTAGGCTCCGAGTCACAAATGTGGTCAAAAATCATATATATATATATATATATATATATATATATATTTGTATATTTGTATATTGAAAGGGTATAGGCTTCATAGAATGACGCTCATTATCCACTTATTTTTAGATGGTCTGTCCAGGAAACCCCAGAAACAACTATTTCAGAAAATAAATTGCTTTCTTTTTTTTTACCCTTCAGCAAATATAAGAAAGGATTTTGAAGCCCAACGAGAAACATATACCATGTACTTTAGTGCAAGAGATTTTTTTTATTATTCAGAGCACTGTCTGTCAGTTTCTATATCTTCAACAAGCCACCAGACTAATGTTTGCCCTAGGTGGATACATGTGTATTTAAAAAGTTAATGAACAGACCGTCCAGCCCAGGGAATGAGATCATTACATGGAAAACAATACATAACTAATGCCTAACTGCAGAATACCAGTGCCTTGTTATTGTAATGGGGCATGCCAGTCACCTTCACTGGCTGCCTTATTCAGCAAGAATGGACAGCAGCAGCTCCTGGACCATTGTTACCTGTCCATGTGTATTATTACATTAGAGTGCTGAGTACTCAGAACTCCATTTGTTGTACATTAGAACCCTCAGATCTTTCACCAATCAGGACGCTCCATTGCAGGACGTTACCACACGGTAGTTCAGCAGGGTACAGATAGAACTCTAAAAAAGAGAAACAGAAGGAAAGAGAATCACTGAAAAGGTCAATCAATCTGTAAATCAGTAAATGAGGAGATTTAAAATGTTTACAATAAGAGCACTATTTACTGGTGTACCAGATTATTGGTCATTACCTTGGTAGTTGACCTTACCTCTGGTTCTTACCTTTTCTGATGCATATCTTATTCTGGTTTACTCGTCTGTTGTGTTCCCTAGACCCCTGCACCTGAGCTGTAAGAGGGTTTAACAGTACAGCAAGTTATATGAATTCCAAAAGAATCTCAAAGGATTATTGTGTATTTATATGTGTGTGACCAACAATGTAAATGAATGGTCAGTATGTAGAAATGACTAAGACTGTTTGTATGAAATATGGAATTTATCATGAACTCATTTTTCAACCAGAAATCATATTTGCATCTCAGGGTCATGTAGCGGAGGTCGTTAAGTTAGCTAAACATTGCTGATCAATTTTCTTTGTTTCTCTAGTGACCTTCTAGCAATGTGTATAGAAGATTACATTTCTGTCTGGAGTTTTCCAAACTGTAAATACAATGCCCACGATTTTCAGAGTGTAAAAATTCCAATAGCAATCTGTCCAGCACAACAATCAAACAATAGCTAGTTGAAAGAATTGCTTTTCTTCTGCAATACAATGTTGAAGTTATAATATTCTCTGTGGTATCCCCTTTCACACAGGAATGAAGTTTAAGCAAAATTATTTCTGTTTATTCTGTTCTGGGAAGCAGGATATTGAATGCTTGAGTCTTTAAACAACCATGGTAATATTTGATACCCCAGGCGTGTTTTACTAAAACTATTATTGTTTGAGGCTTAAGAAAAATGTTTTTGGATCTGATCTTCCCAGCCCTCTTGGGACAGCACATCTCATTTCCAAAAGGCCCAGCTTGCAGTCACTTGAGTTGCTGTATTACTTGCAATCTGAAATTGCTATAGTAGAAGGGCTACACAACTGAGTACAATGTAAATATCTCTGAATGTTTCTATTTAATAATGTAATAAGTATACAGTGTAAACTGCTTATTGTAATCACAGGATATTGCTATAGCTTGATATTGCAATTTGTAATTGTGAAAATTGAATTCCTTTTAATAACCACCCCATAATACAAAAGCTACCGCTTTATTGAATTAACCACTCTGTTATGTGAACAGAATGATCACAAACATGATCACATAACAGAAAAAAAGACAAAGGGCTAGAACAACTTTTGGCCCCTTCAATGCTGTTGACTTTAGAAACTTTTGGGTGAGATGAAAAGTGTGTTATCCAAACTTCAGGGTGCTTTTCAAAACCAAAGTTTCATTGAGTAGAAGATCCATAAAGAGCTACTTTGTTGGACTGGATTACCGCTGGAGCCTGGAAGAATAAAATATCTAAATAGCATATATAAGGTTATTATGTATGTTTGTGGTTTCTATTCGTATCTTATTATCATTATTAAATAGTTATGTTAGACATTATTATGACAAGAGGGTATACACTGATGCCCTGAGGTCTTGGGTACACTGAAGCTCTGAA
This sequence comes from Acipenser oxyrinchus oxyrinchus, assembly GCA_030684275.1. Lineage (NCBI taxonomy): Eukaryota > Metazoa > Chordata > Actinopteri > Acipenseriformes > Acipenseridae > Acipenser > Acipenser oxyrinchus. The sequence goes on from CM060248.1 coordinate 6,461,691, forward strand.
GACTCCAATGTGGTGTTAACAATTTCCATATAAACTGAACGATTCGGGACGTGGTCAGATCACAGGGCTTTTTCTGTGACCTGTGGTTCTTCAGAAGAAATCTTGACAATACAACAGTTAAAAAACATTATAAAAATGGATTCAAACTGAACTTGTGATACTTTAGAAGAGTGATGTGTGAGTGTTTTGTTAAACTGGCTGTAAATATGTTTATTTTTATTTGTTTATTACCATTGTTATAATACAAAGTGCACCCCAGACTGCATCCAAAGTGACAGAAATCAAATGGTCCAAATGGAAAGGTAGTACACAGGTCCACACTTGCTGTTGAGAGACAATGGGATATATATATATATATATATATATATATATATATATATATATATATATATATATATATATATATATATATATATATCCTTCTGTTCTTTCTATGCAAGTCTTACTACCTATAAGGCTCTCACATCTGAGAAATACACCATTGCAATTGAGGTGACTCAGTGGATAAACAGAGGCTTTGAGCCTCCAATGCTCTCAATCCAGCACTTTCATGAGAACTACAGCACATTAATCACAAAACAGGGCTAGTCCCTTAAATAAGAACATTTTAACTGGGGGTGACGTCAATCATGTTGGGGTTCCATCAATGTATGCATCTCGATTAGACCTTCAATATTAACAGCCCTATAACAAAACAGGCTACTATGCCTTTAAAATGACTTATTATACATAAGGCTAACTAAGTTATATCTATTCACTGTGTATATTAAAAATAATAATAATAAGATACACATTAGGAAAAAACTTCTATGAACTTTGAAAATGTATCCTTTTCTAGACAGAATGAAAAATAGACATGACTTCTTTGAGAAAGTAATGTCAGTAGTGAAAAATTGGGATAAGTGTAAAGTACCTGCTAACTAGGATTAGCAAGTCTTTTTTTAAAGAATGATGCTTAAAATGCAATGTGTGGTTGAATGTGTGGGCCCTCGCTTAGTGCTGGGGCTGGAGCACAGGACACCCCCCCGAAGGGAGAGCACCACAGCACAGCTTGAGGAGGAGGGCTCAGGAGCATCAGCTACACAGAGCAATGGAGAGACATAACTGGGGTTGAAATAGGTAGACTGATCACTGATGAATATGCAAACTCACTGGCTGTGAATCCAGAATTACAGCTATTACCTGGACCTACATCAACCATATGTATGTTTACAAATGGTTTTACATTGTGACACCATATAGTATATCTACTGCATTGTACTATAGCAGCATGCTATACAGCTGGCTTCACAGCCCCCCGATTAGCACTAATCCTAAACTATCCAATGTTACTTTAGGTAAGGAAGGAGCACTAATGTTGATCTGTGAAACCAGCTGATAGTGTTTGTTTTCTTTTTAATATACAAACTGGCATCTCCCTTTAGCCGCAGATTAGGTACTGTACATGATGCAGCAAATTAAATATTGTTTGAGTGTTTACAGCTGAAAAGGAAGTCGGCTTCACCTTAAGGTTTGTGATTTTGAAGAAGCATCTATATTTTACCATGTGGCCGGGGGGGGGGGGGATTCAGGTTTTACTTTTAATTGATGCTGCCACCTGTTCTTAACAGCTGTGAAACATGTGTTTTAACTAGTAGCATGTGTGTTACCTTTTAAAGTATGGCTAATTAAGCTCAGAGTACAATGCGGACTTGAACTGCAATGGAAATCATTATGTATTATATATGAATGGCACATATTACTTCTGCATTATTTTCTGCAATCGGTACTGAGATTACTCAGGTGCCAGCAATCCGGCCATACTAAACTTGCATTGAACTTACGTTAACCTGAATTACCTAAGTGGTTGCTTGTTTATTTTAGCAGGTAATTGCCAAGGTAGATTAAGCATTTGCACCGCCAGATGAATCTGATTATTGATCGGGTGACACTCTCTAATAAACACAACTCCTGGGCTCTGGGTACCAGCTTGGGTGGAAACAGGATTGTACAACACGACTAATACTATTGTGTTTTGAAATGTGTAATGATGTGTTCTATTTAAGGAAAAAGACAGAGCAGCTTTACCATTTAACAGGCCAGAAACATAATCTAAGGACTACTATGAATGTGTCTGTGTGTGGGGGGGTAGGTATTACTATCAATGTGGGGAACAAAATTTGACAAAATGTCCCCACAGAGATAGTAAAGTAACTCCTGAAAAAACAACGTGGGGATGTCCCCACTTTGTAAACAATATTTTTAAGAACTAAATATGCCTTAAAAAAGAAAAAAACTGCCAAAATATTTCGTTTGTTGTCGACTTTCAACCTGTGTGGAGTTTTGTCTGACTGGAGTTAGAAATTGCAATTAAAAATATAGTGAGAGTCAATGAGAAGTCCCCAGAAATATAGGAATGCAAACGTGTGTGTGTGTGTGTGCGCGTGCGTGTGTGTTTACGTGTGTGCGCGCGCAGGCGCAGCTGTGTGTGTGAGTGTGTGTGTGTGTGTGTGTGTGTGTGTGTGTGTTTGTGTGTGTGTGTGTGTGTGTGTGTGTGTGTGTGTGTGTGTGTGTGTGTGTGTGTGTGTGTGTGTGTGTGTGTGTGTGTGTGTGTGTGTGTGTGTGTGTGTGTTAACCCTTTATCAGCATTGTGACTATATACTAACAGCTTAGATTTATTAGTTATGGATGTTAAAGTGATGCATGTTAAAGTGTGCAGTTACATTCACACTAGACTCACTGCAATCACCCTGGTAATAATTAGTACATTTATACATATACAAAAAAAGTCATTTCTAATAGGATGGAGTGCAATTTCTATAGTAATTTCATAAGAAATATGCCGGCTCCTTTTGCCTTTTACTATACTTTTACTTTAGCAGTCAAAAATAGTATTCTTACACCAAGGATTACTGTGAATCTTTAATAGGAAACTCCGAAGAAAGTCTTAACTTTTCTGGTATCAGTGTCAAATGTAGTACTTTTGTCGGTCATTAAAAATGTGTAGCCCCTTACTGTAAACTTAAACAAAGTTTGCTTGTTGTTTTTTGTGGTGTTGTTTTGTTATACAGCGCAGTACACGGCGTACCACGTAATAACACCACAATATAACTTAAGCGAGGGTGTGCAAATATACATTATTTTATTGTCAAGTACAGTATACAACACATATCACGCTCATGGGTCATTATATCGTTGCACAGCAAGCTGTCTCATTTGAACGTCGTGTAATTCTTGTCTTTTGTGTAGGCCTACCTGAGTGTATCGTGATGCAGTGAACATCGGTTCCTGAATAAAAATGTGTTATTAACCATGTAATGTCCAAGAATTTTTTAAATGGGAAAAGCTACTTTGTTTATGAAACTAGATTGCATTTCTTCAAAACAAATGTTCTTCTCTTTCCGGCAACACATAATGTACGGCATATGAAAAAGCGGCTTGTGCGGATTTAAAAATAATAATATAGAGGGCTGGCTATGCATTGCAGCATGAGTATACAGAAATGGGCATTACAGGGTTAATGGTATTGTTTGTATTTGCTATTATAGGCCTATGGCGGGTTGAACGCCTGCTTTAGGTTTTCCTTAAAGTGAAACCTAATTTCATTTAAATTGATGGTTAGTTTGTGGTTGGTTATTTTTTATATTGCCAACATACCGGTACCTCAACATTGGCCTACATTTTCATCTGTCCTGTCCTCCATTTCAGATTCCTGGTCCTCCGCTGTAAAATGCCGAGCTACATCTCGAGAAAGTTCATCTGCACGACATGCACTCATGCCCCTTTGTAGCTGAAGTCTGTCGACGTCCTCGTTATCATCTGAGCTTCCATCCCCCCCGTTCCCCCCTCGCCACCCCTTCCCAAACAGCACTGCATACATGCTGACAAAGACACCTACTTAAAACAAAATAACCACTAGAACCCTCGTTAAGATGCACGGGCTGTCATTCACATTGAGTTTTCAATATTGGAGTGCACTATGTACTGTACCCGATAAATCCTTGTAAAATTAGCTTTCTCTGACAATCCCATAACTAAATAGTTGTGTTTACAAAATGTACAGCACACTGATCAAGCTGCGCATATTTTGCAATTCTTTGTGTGCAGTATTTATTTACCTAAAAGATTGCAAGAGTTTTTGGTCCCAAAACGTCCCTAAAAGATTATTTTTAAAAAAATGTAATCCGATGTTAGAACCATTAACTGTTTTATTGTAACAAAACATGCATTCCAGTTGTTTCAGTAATTTAGGATAGGCCTACTAATCAATTCGATTCAATGGCCTTGTGATACATGAAATGAATAAAACATATTTTCAATTATTTATATATTGCTGTTGCTGATTCTGACAGAAATATGAATTAATCGATTATATTTACAGCAGTTTTTCCAAGATGATTGTACAGCAGGCGAAATACATGTGCGTCTTCCCGGCTAGTTCCTTCTCAAGATGTGTGTTTCGGTTCTAAAAGTAACATTTCAACTACATCAAGAAAAATGTTCGTTATTTCAAATGTTATAGTTCTGAGAAACGTTAGGCCTATAACGAAAAACTACGACTTGTTTGTGGTGGACATACAGTATGGAATAATACATTTTACACATTTAGCATAGAGTCTGCATAATTTGGATTAAAATGAAAAAAATGATGCAAACATGCATTCGCAACTTTAACTTCATTGAAAATATCATCTACAGAGGTAATGTATCACGATTTGAACTCTAATCATTGTGTGTGTTTATTATCATCAGTTAATTTGAGATTCGTTTGTTATATTCAAAGAAATGCTGGTCAGTACAATAGTAACACGTTTGGAAAAAGCCGCAATCTTACAGTATATGGCTGTGAGGCAACTAGAGATACACCTACACGTTTTAGCGAATCTAAATTTGTTCATAAATGGTTCCCTATGTTACATTCAACACAAACCAGTTTAAGTCACATTCTCTAATAAGCGGTGTACATTAAAAAATCTGTTGGTATTTGTTTTAGTGTCATATCCAAAGTAAATAAGGCAGACAGTTTATGTTATCGTGTTCAGGGTACGGTCTGTGAGAAGTCATCACAAACACCTGCTATCTACTGAAGTTTAAGAAGAAGAAAAAAATATTACAGTAACAGGAAACAATTTCTCCCTTGGCTTCCAGAGGGAGCTCAAACATGGAAAATCAATGCTGGCGTTCTAGTTGAAATTACTTTGGAACACTTCACACATCTTGTAGCACACACTATCAGTGTACTGACCTGTACTGTAAAGCGCGTGGTCACTGTATTAAAAATGAACTGTACAGCCAAATCCCTTTTCTGTACTTCTGTAGCGGTGTATTATCACCTCACACACACATACGTATCGAGCGCTTCTTTTTACCGCCACGGAGAATATTCAATATGCAATTCTATCAAATGCACGTATCATCAGGATGCTCAGTCATTCATCATTGATCAAGTTCATTATGTGTTCCGACAAAAAGGTATCCTCTCAAAGCAGTCTCTCCATTCAAAAACGTGAACCAATAGCCAAAACTATCCAAAAATAAACCAAAATGTCCATGTCCCTGCAGAGTGTGTAATTAAAAATGAGCGTGGATCTCAAATACCTGTATCCTTACGAGATTGGTGCTTGGACAGCGGTGTCCTGTACAATAATCACAATATGTATTTCGGTATCCTATAGTAATGCAGAAACTTTAAACTACTAAATCCGTATACATTGCATAACATGAACACATTAACATGTTGATAAATGAAGTTTTAATTCAGAAATATGCTTCAGTGTACTGCTTCAACAGACGTAGTTTTTTTTTTTTAAATACGTTGATCTTAAGATGTATATATTATGCGAGATAGTAACTATACTGCACGTATTTTTAAATGTTATTGTGTGTGACTGTGTGTGTGTGTGTATAATTGACTACCATATCTGAATATAGTTGCCATCAAGCTAACGTCTCGTAAACTGAATATGAAGATTAATGTAAATATTATGTCTAGTTTAGTAATAAGATCCTCGTGCTTAAATCAATTGTCACGGTTTTTAAAGCTGACATGTTCTCCTGAATTCTCTGTTTTCGGTTATTTATTTATTATTTTTTTGCATATAATTGTTAAAAATATTTATAATAGGGGCATTCACAGCTTCTTATTAGATATGTTTATTTGATTAAGTTGTATATTCCGTTGAAATACGTAATATTGAAAGGATTCCCTGCAGTTTTAAAATGCTGTTGTAAGAGGTGTGTTTTTGCCGTGTTAATCAAGGTAATAGATATTTAAGATTTTATACTTCTTCAGGTGTAAAAATAAATAGATAGTACGCATAAAACCGCTAGGAAGTTGTGCATTTTATCGATACATTATTTTTATTTTTTTCTATTCCAGTTCATTGAATAAAAATGTCTATCAATGTGTGTTTGAAAGCACAGAACAACAACGTATCAATTAAGAGTTTTCATTTTATTTCGGATGAAGCGATTTTGTATCTTTATTACGTTAACAAAAATAGGTTTGAATTTGTTTCGAAT
>CM060248.1:6473191-6493191 GCA_030684275.1 Acipenser oxyrinchus oxyrinchus
CACTGCCTACAAAGGAACTGTGTCTGACATGGAATTGTAAAACACGAGTTCTGCAATTACTGCTCCAATGAATAAATAAAAAAACATTATCCAGTTTGACTATGTATCCTAAATAAAGAGTTAATGCACACGACGTGTGCTTTCGTTGAGGAAAACCCAGTTTGTGTTCAATGGCTGGTTAAGGACAGTCAACACAAACTGTAGTTATTTAACACAAGTGTATTGTGTTGAACACATAGCAAAATTGACCCAGTGCTGAAGTAATCGTATCATGAACTGTAGATACACGATGGGTATGGTTGTGAGTATATTTTGTTTTATCATTGTTGTTTCAATAAATAAAGTTAAATAATACATATAAACACAATGTTTAAATAACGACACAGAACAATACACTGTAGTTATTAGCAAAAAATACCAGCAACGTCCGTTTAATTAAGATATATGTTTTTCATTTAAATAAACGATAGCTACGCTTAAATTCATCGTTATACACAGCAAAATTTTAAATTTGCAAAACATAAGTCAAATGAAAGACCTAAAAGAGCATAAGTAGACTTTACCCCGGCCAAAAAAATAAATAAAAAAAGCTGTTGTCATACGTTTGTAATTTTGATGTTGAACAATGTTTGTAACGGTCTCGCTTTACACTCCCCTGCTGTAGACGTTGCCTGTCTCTCACTGCTCTTGTTCGGACTGCCTAGTCTCGACCCTCCGCTAAACATCAACTCCCTTACTGGCCGTCTAGGGCACCCTTTTGAAATGTAACTTTACCAAACTGTTGCACGATCTCTGCTCTGCTTGTGCTGACAAGAATGTAGCCTTTCTTTCTTTGTGTTTGTGTTTTTTTAATGTATTGCTGTATTCATTAACAATCGATGAAAGTGTGTTCGTTTGGGTAGAAAGGGGAGGACAAGGATATGATATTCACCAGCCTGTATCAGCAGTGTGTGTGTGTGTGTGTGTGTGTGTGTGTGTGTGTGTGTGTGTGTGTGTGTGTGTGTGTGTGTGTGTGTGTGTGTGTGTGTGTGTGTGCGTGTTCTCTTGTTTAGCTCTCTGTTTTCAGACCAAGTCGATCTTATTGCTGTTCCTTTAATCTGTTGACACTATCGCTTAGACAAACAGGCCGCTATCGATCTTTTATTATGTGATCAAACGACAAATAACGCAGGTGAGAAGCTTACAAGTTGGGAAACCAGTGTTGTTTCGAGATGTATACCTAACCTGACATGTACACACACAAGCCAACATATAACTTAACTATTGCTGTCTAAAATGTAACATATGAAACAGAAGAGGCTATGCAACATCATTCTCTGTTTAACTTTCATGAGCTCCAATAATACAGCAAATTGTGAACAAAATATACATATTAAGACGCATTGATTAAAAAATAAAAAAAGAAGGAAATAAAGAAAAAGGTGTACTTGCCTTGCAAATGTTTCTGTTGGCTGTTCGCAGGTGTCTCGGCTGCCGATCCACACGTATAAAGGAGAGAGAGGCGCTTCTTCGGTAAATGTCCGAGCTCCACTTAGCCTCTTTTTGCCTGGCTGTTCTCGTGCTGCCTTTCTCTTCATTCCTCTCTCGCTTTCTCGCTTCCTCTCTCTCACTCACTCTCTCTCTCTCTCTCTCTTTCTTCCCAATCTGTAGAGTAAAATGTTGATGATACACTTACAGAACTTTCTCTTTGTCTGGTTTAATCGTATTCGTTTCCTCTTTTCACGAAGCACGAAGACATGACCGAGAATGTATTTTGAAAGCTGAGCAGAGGAAAAGCGAGACCACTGCTGTGTAGTAACACCCTTTTCTATGCATTATATAATAGGAGCGCTTAGACGATGCGAACCTTTGCAAAACTGTACCTCTGATAATAACAACAAACACATAAGTAAACCAATATTATTCTTATTTACAAGAATAATAACAATAATAATAATAACAATACAAATTAATAATAGGCCTAATAATAATAATAATAATGTTGTTGAGGTGTATCGTTCATTCAGTTAAGAAAGTGTCCGTTTTTACATTTCACAATTTGTGCATTTGTGCACTAACATTTGTAATGACTGAAAAGTTTTGATGACATTTTTAACCTACAACATTATCTTTTCTTTTCTGGAGGGTGATGTACAGCCCCCAAATAGACAAAACGCTAACATCTTAAACAGTTTTAACATCTGCTTAACATCTGTTAAAGCCACGGTTAATCCAATTACGCATGTGGCTGTGCAATGTAAGTGCATTATTAAGGTAAAATGTGCTTTACTATCTCTTTAAAACTCTGGAAAGATATTTAATGACAATGAATTATGTAGTACAGTTATCTTGTGATAGGATACTGTACGCTAGATGGCAGACGGATCCAGTTATTTCCAACACCGAACGCGTAGAGTTCAGTTACCACATCGACACAAACACCGATTCCCTCATACAATTCCGTGATAACTTCACTTGATTTGTATTATTCAGTCTTGAAGCGTAACAACTATTGTCTGCCATCTCAATTCTAAAATGTGCAAATAAATGTCAAAATGACACATGCCCTAAACCATATACGCTTACAATAATGCATCCGTTACTCCCATTGCTTTCTCTGCCTTTATTCAAATAGTTCACATTTACAATCTGTCGTGTTATAAATAAGTCGACGATACATTTTTTAACGTCAACAGTGAGCTTTATACATGAAAAAAACACGCAGCTGGCGTGTATCTAACGTTTCAAATTGCCGAGCCGACAGAAAGCACAGCTTATGGCACCGTTACTATTAAAAATGAAGACGATAGCTGCAAACAAACCACAGACAAATACAAACTTTGAGGCATTCGGAAGAAGCCATTTCAATTCCCACGCCAGTTTATTTCACATGTACGGGAGCTTATTTTTTGTCTTTTTTTTCCTTCTTTTTTTCTATTCTATCCAGGGTTTCTTCCTCTTTTTGTGACAATAGGCGACCCATACTAATCAGGTCTCGAAGTAAATAGCAGCGTAGGGCGAGCTCAATGTAAATTGTGCTTGTCAGAACCCCAGCCGTAGGTAGCAAGGAACGAGGGCTCTAACCAATGGAGTGAAGGAGGCTTGGCTAACCTTAGCCTCCCATTTTTCTCCCCCCAATGCAGGGCTCTGACCAGTCAGTCGCCTTTGATTATCAGTTGCCAGCAGCCCCTCTCTTGGCTCCTTGACACGCGCACCATATAAGGCGCAGCGATCTCCATAGAAACGTGTCAGTTTCAATAGTAGTGTCAAAGTTCACTATATACAGACATTCGCGCAGATCCCCGTTTCGGAAACATAGCTCTGCAGGTCTTCCCGTTTAAGCGCGTTCATTTTTGGGTCTCTCCTCCTTGCATATTCTATTAGTTGTTGGTTTTTTTTCTTTCTTTTTTCTTTTCTCTTTCGCTCCATTCCTGCCGGAGAGGTGAAACTAATGCAGAGGCACACTTTAGCGACGTGTTTTGTTTGGTTCCAGATGAGTTTAATTTAAAATATGTATTAGATAAAAATCCGATCTTCAGTTTTTTTTTTCTTCTTCCTCCAGTGAAGACAGGAGTAAGGAGCAAGGGAGAAAGAAGGGGATTTATTTCTCGCCGTACTTTGGATCGCGTGTGTGTTTTTTTGTTTTTTTTTTGTTGTTTTTTTTTTTGTGTTGCTTCGCAGTGAATCCGGCCTCACCATTATCACTGTAAAGCAAACTCTGTAATCTCCACTCGTTCTCTCTTTTCAAGATTGGTTTCCTGAATGGCTGGCTGCATTTTGCCCTGGAACTGGCCTCCCGATACTTGCATATCCTGATCGGGTGCCGTCTTTACACCACTTTTGTTTTGAATGTATTGATATTCTTCTCCTTGTCCTCTAACTGTGTATGTAATCGCCTGCTCAGATTTGACTTTTCCACGCCCGTGTGTTCAGAATCTCCTTAGCCTCTTTCAGAAACCCCAGCGATTAGCTCGCTATATAGCACTTTTTGGGCCCGAGATATGGCAATGGTAGTTAGCAGCTGGCGAGATCCGCAGGAAGACGTGGCCGGAGGAACTCCGAGCGGCCCGAATCCAGCAACCCAGCCGACGAGAGAGCAGCAGCAGACGGCGTCGGCAGCACCGCTTACCCCGCAAACCCCCAGCCAGCCGGGACCCCCGTCAACGCCGGGGACCGTCGTCGAAAAGCAGACGCAACAGAATTCAGGTCAGACTCCACAGCATATTGAATGTGTGGTCTGTGGAGACAAATCCAGCGGAAAGCACTACGGCCAGTTCACCTGCGAGGGCTGCAAAAGTTTCTTCAAGAGGAGTGTCCGAAGGAACTTAACGTACACATGCCGTGCCAACAGGAACTGCCCCATTGACCAGCACCACCGCAACCAGTGCCAGTACTGCCGCCTGAAGAAGTGTCTCAAAGTTGGCATGAGGCGGGAAGGTGAATATTTTTTTCTGTTTTAGCATCCTAACTTACATCTTGGTTCCCACAGGCTTCTTGATCTGTCGTTTAATATGAAAGAACCGGCGTGGGTTTATTTTATTTTTTTTATCTATATCACTTGTCATGTCCACTTTACATAAAGCATCTGTTTTTTTGTTTGTTTGTTTTTTCCCCATGCTCTAAAATGATGTAGTGATTTTGGAATCTGACACGATTTATAAAAGGATCTCCGATTTGATTGTTTATGTTCCATTATAATACCCCCGCTGCATGTTCTTCTCTTCAGCCCTCGGTGTCAGTCATGATTGCTGCATTCTGCAGGAATATCAAATACCAATAATGCAACGTTTGCACTTGCTATCTGTTTTATGACCTATTCAAATACATACTTATAAATAACAGGCATTTTAGATATTATATTCAGACCATATGTGTCTTTTAATATTGCAGTCTGGTAAACAGTTATTCGGCGTAATTGCGTTTCCTTTGTTATTTAGCACACAATTGGCACTGTGTTTGGATCTTAATTTTATCACTGCAGAATATTTTTTATTAAAAAAAAATCTTATGTTTGTATCCAGCTGAGTACCCTACCCATCTATAGACTGGATTTCTCTTTCCAAGAGGCCATTCATTGGCTATAGGAATCTGTTGGTTACATATATTGGCCATTGTTTATTTTATTTTATTTTAGAACTAAGTATGTTATTTTGTTTTGTATTTCTTTCGACTGATTGTAATCACAACAGAATAGTCTGCCTTGTGTAATTTTGAAACTTTCTTATCGCAAAAGTGTAACTTTAATCATATTTGTACAACGTGCATCGCTTGTGGTGTACCACAATAACAGAAAAAGATATTCTGTTTTACGAGTAGAAACTTAATAATAATAATAATAATAATAATAATAATAATAATAATAATAATAATAATAATAATAATAATAATAATAATAATCATAATAATACAAGTCCCTTTTGAATTATGTTAAAATTTGGTGACTATTTAAGTGAGCTCAGAGGGGTGCAGACATAGAGAGAAAAAAAACTTTCGCCACCTTTTGAAACGGCAAGCATGGCTGCGTGTTGCATTCAGATGGCTGGTGAAGCCTGCTTGTTTAGCAGCTACAAGCTTGCGTTGACTGTGTCGCTGGATGATTCGCACTTGCAAACACCATCAGATCTTACTATAGGTTCTGTTCATGTTTTCATATTGCAAGTCTCAACAGTTTAATTCCAGATTAATACCGGTAGCCATACTGTAATATTTGTGGGCTCCGTTTTGAAATAGCACCGCTTTTGATCGCAATAGTGTATGTGGTCAGAAAACAATCTCAAGTACAATAATGTTCTGGGTTGAAATACGTAAATATTGTGATAATATTTTGAAATAGTGTGCTTTTTATTAGTGTGTTTTGTAATATATATATATATATATATATATATATATATATATATATATATATATATATATATATATATATATATATATATATATAATTACAATGTGCCCTATTCACAAAGGTTTAACCCATTACTTAAAGCCTGTAAATGTTGTAGATCTTTTGTACGAACACTTCCATTGATTTGTTGTAACCTTTACAAGCCATTATTTTTTGGATTCAGTTGAAATTGTTTTGCTTACACCCTGGGAAGCACATTTTTCGAACAAAGTGTGCAAGTGTCTAGTAATTGACAAGTATTATTATTTGATAGTTTATAGCGGGGCTTAGCGTAAAAAATGAACGGGTTGTGCAAAACCCTGTGTGCTGTTAATAAACTTTATGTTTATCAGCCCTGGATGCACATTTCCTCTCCTTTCTCTTTCTTTTTGTCAGCGGTTCAGCGAGGAAGAATGCCTCCAACCCAGCCGAACCCAGGCCAGTACGCGTTGACAAATGGGGATCCCCTGAACGGCCATTGCTATCTGTCTGGATACATCTCGTTACTGCTGCGGGCCGAGCCTTACCCGACCTCCCGCTACGGCAGCCAGTGCATGCAGCCCAACAATATCATGGGCATAGAGAACATCTGCGAGCTGGCAGCTCGCTTGCTCTTCAGCGCCGTGGAATGGGCCAGGAACATTCCTTTCTTCCCCGATCTGCAGATCACCGACCAGGTATCCCTCCTCAGGCTGACTTGGAGCGAATTGTTTGTGCTGAACGCGGCTCAGTGTTCCATGCCCCTCCACGTGGCCCCTCTACTGGCAGCGGCAGGCCTCCACGCCTCTCCCATGTCAGCGGACCGGGTTGTGGCTTTCATGGATCACATCCGAATCTTCCAGGAGCAGGTTGAGAAACTCAAGGCCCTGCACGTCGACTCGGCAGAGTACAGCTGCATCAAAGCCATAGTGCTCTTCACATCAGGTGAGTGCTCACAGAACCTTGAGGGGGTCTTTAGGAAAAAAGACCAATACTGTTTGTTAGATCGCTTTCAATGGCTTCCCTGTGTTAAATCTCATCACACGAATACATCGCTGTAATGCATTTAGAAAAAGGAAGGATGGTAGATGGATGTAATACTGCAACAGAGCAGGCCACTGATAGCACTGGACTGCTGAACAAAGTAAGGCATATTTGCGTTCTATTATGAGAACATTCTAAAACATAGGAACGAGAATGTAAGCCCAATAGAACAAATGGTAGAGTTATCCCATATTATCACCATTATTTTTTGGGAAGTTTTTCGTGTGGTTCTTGCAATGTTTATGTTCGTGCAGTACAGGATTGCATTTACCAAGGCACATTATACATCTACGTCATGGTACATTGTATGTCCTTTTACACAGTTTATTTCGCCATAGAACATCAACATTTTAGTTAGAGCGCTATGCATGGCAATTCAATAATCATTGTGTACAAATACATGCGTGCTGTTTTCCTTATAGTGAACGAGTCAATATTTTGTTTTCCGAGGAAAACATTTTTAACATTAAACTCGGAAACATACATTTATATGAGAAACGTTATAGGAAGCATGTTTGTAAATGTCTGTTAGTAATATATTTCCTAGTGACGAATAAGTCCTTAAACATTTAAAGATACTGTTTTGAGTAAAGGAACAAAACAGTGTTTAGTGCAAGGAAGAAAGCCAAGTTACACAGCGGGCTTGTCTATTTAGAAATATAGTAAATGCATTAACTATGTGGTAAATTAGTACAAATTAATCTTCTGTACAGTTTAACCAGCAATGCAATAATCCCGTAAACAAAACATATTACTAATTAGATGGCATGTGTTTTTCAACATAAAACATTCTCTAAAACATACATACTTTTATATAGGCTACATAAATGAACCAGGCCTCCTTGTAAGTATATGGATTTTAAAATTGGTTGTGGCTTACACTGCATACAGGGCAATGAGATTCTAATGTATGCTGTATGTAGGCCTTGTTGAGCAACTGAAAACCCAGAACGACCGATCTGATATGTCCTTCATAAATGTATTTTAAAAAAGGCAATGTTAATAAATAAAATGGATTTGATATCCACATATTACGTTAATGGTATACCCGCTTAGCATTAATATCCTATGTAAACATCTGTCATTTATTTATAGAAGGATGTGTAGTTTGTGTGTAGGACTGTCGTTCCATGCACTTCGACTGCCCCCTTTTACTGCACTTGCAAATGCAGCGTTAAGGTCACCAAAAAAAAATAGTGTTTTTATATTTATTTATTTATTTATTTATGTCTTGTTCTTTGATAATAGTCAAGGCTCTTCTTATTATAAATGTAAATGTTAACATTAAATATTAAAACAAAGTAAAGAGGCCTATATATGTTAATAGATATACGAAATATCTATTGAAGGAAATACATTTTTTAAAGATGGTATTTAATGCAACAATAGAAAATGTTTTTTCGCCGTTCATTTTGTTAATCGTGTAGATTAGCATATTTAGGATATGTTTTATATTTAAATGTTAAAAATAATTATTTATTAAACATTACAAGGTCGGCGAACATGCTTTTTTTTTAAATGTTACGCGTTGATGTGATAATAGAATACTTCATCTTTAATACTGCGGTTGATAAACATCAACATCGTATAAAAAAGGGGAAAAACACATAACTTGGAAAATCTGCATCGGGAATAAACACAACTATACGCAAGAATATAGATGGCCTTTAAACTGTGGAAGATTATTGTAAGGACTATTGAATACATAACTGTCAGTTGTAACACTCCACCCTAGACACTAAACACACACACGCACACACACACGCAAACGGACACGCACACGCACACGCAAACGCACACGCACACACGCACGCACACACGCACACACACACGCACACACACACACACACACACACACACACTAAAATTCCTCTTTTAACTAAACTTGTTTTGATTGCTGGCCAAAGGGGAATTCTTGGGAAGTGTTTTTATTCCACCAATTTCAGAAGAACTCCCCCTCCCCACATGGCTTTAGGATATGGTAAAAGCAATTTCTAGGAGAGTTATTAGATTTACTTATGTTATGCTGTTTTTATTTTACTTCCGAATAATGTTTTAAAACATAGATGCTTTCTGGAACATCATTTTTTGCTTACTTTCTATATGCTAAATAAAACATTATGAAAATATTAAAGTGTTTTTTTTAAAACATTAATAATAATAATAATAATAATAATAATAATAATAATAATAATAATAATAATAATAACAACAACACTACGGTTTCCAAATGCTTATTAAAATATAAAAAAAAAAATAAGTAAGACGTTTCCAGTGTCATATTTATTTTAAGTAAGTCCCATTTCTGGTTATTCAATATCCTGTTTAAAAAGAAAATTAGTTTGAAACATTGAAACAAAGCATGCACATGCCGCTGTAAACGTTATTGTTTGAATATTTACAGCAAGGCAGCGCAGTATATTCACATGTTCAGTATATTCACGTGTTCAGTATATTCACATGTTCAGTATATTCACACAGCAGTTTGGGAATTTTGAAATGTTTATTCAGTATGTAGTGAATACATTTAGTTAATGAAGGGAACACATGAACACTGGGTGTAAGACGGTGTTCTTGATGGCAAAGTCATTTGCATGTAATCTATTTATAGTAGCCTATGTGAGTATGCACCTTCATAAGAAGACATGTTATGCTTTACCTAGTTTTTGATTTAAAATACAATTTCATAAAAGCTGCAATCAATGGAATATGTGCCCATAGAGGCAGTTGTTTATTGTTTACGATATAGCCTATATATTTATTTAATTTAATGGCAATTTGTTAATAATATTAATTTAGAATGTGCCAGTTTATTTAATATTTAAATACATCCTACAATACTGTTATACATGTTGAACAGGTTGCATAACAAAAAAACGAGTGTTTGTTCTACCCTATATGTCCTTGTAAATCACAGCAAGGTCTTGGCCAGGCCCCGGCTTAGTTCACAAGTTCATAAGGTTATTCTGTCTGGCCATAGTGAATTATTGCCCAAACAAATCAAGATGGATAGGATTGCTAAATGTTAAATGGATCCAATTGATTTAAGAAATAACAGTTTTCATTAAAAAGAACAAGGGCAAAAAGCGAGAGTGAAAGTATAGGTCAGACGTAACACTATAGACCTATGCTATTGCATACACTTTTACAGTTAATCTAGCATTAAAAAAAAGAAAACCCGTTTGCAACAGCGTTGTGTATCCCGGAACTTCAATGGAAACCTTACCTGTAAGACACGTTTGCTTGATGCGGCCGGATAACACCTATAAGCGTGTTGGTTTAAAACAGTGATTGTTGAAATTGTAAACGATGCATGCTTAGCCAAAAGAAACTGGCTGTTGAATGCAGCTTTAAGAGTGAAAAACAAAAGCTTCGTTCTCTGTGATAGGTGTAAAAACACACACATATATATATATATATATATATATATATATATATATATATATATATATATATATATATATATATATATATATATATATATATATATATAAAGAATCAAGAACGTAGCGGAAAAATAACATTTCCAAATAATTATATAAAAAAATAATGTCCTGTGTTTATGTATCTATCTATCTATATATATATATATATATATATATATATATATATATATATATATATATATATATATATATATATATATATATATATATATGATATATCATGTAAAGTGTATGCCTTATCATTTTGAGAATTCAAGGGTACAGTTGTCGTGTTGTAATTACACATAGCCTACATGTGCATGTCATCAAGGCCTGTATAGGACGGAGTGCCGTGTATTATTTTGTTTTCATGCTATAATAGCTGCTGGTGTTAACTCCAGTGTTTTCTCCCTTTCTGTCTTCGCTGTTCAGACGCTTGTGGCCTGTCAGATCCCGTTCACATCGAAAGCCTGCAGGAGAAGTCTCAGTGTGCCCTGGAAGAATACGTGAGAAGTCAGTATCCCAATCAGCCCAGCCGCTTTGGCAAGCTCTTACTGCGGCTTCCTTCGCTCCGCACCGTCTCCTCGTCGGTCATTGAGCAGCTCTTCTTCGTTCGCTTGGTAGGTAAAACTCCAATAGAAACCCTCATCAGGGATATGTTGTTGTCCGGGAGCAGCTTCAACTGGCCTTATATGTCCATCCAATGATTACATTGAGAACAAAAAACAAGCGAAAGAGAGACTGAGGCTGAGAGGACCAAAACTAACCACGGCAACAATAAGAAAAAGGTACAACATCGTCAACAACAACAAAAACAACAACAACAACAAAAACATTTAGGGAAACCAAGAACTCGATAGGATAAAATATATATATATATATACATAAAAAAGAAAAGGACTTCAAGTGAAAACTGAAAGGACCTCATTATTATCTGTGAAGGTTGTTTTTTTTTTGTTTTTTTTAATGGAGAAAGGACCTTGAAGATCTTTTTTGTGGACTGAGATGGATATATTCTGTACAGAAAAAGGACCTGGACTGACTCCTGTGTAGATCCACTCACCTTCAAGAACATTGCTCTTCATTTTGTAAAATATTAGTCTTATTTTCATTTTTTGTAAAAAATAAAAAAAAAACATCGTATGCGCATTAAAAAGAATCAAGAACTTAGCGGAAAAATAACATTTCCAAATAATTATATAAAAAAATAATGTCCTGTGTTTATGTATCTATATCTGTTTTGTATTTTTTTCTGGTTCCAAACCAGTTTCCTGTGATTCTATACTAATAATTTTTTTGATATAACCTTTTGCTTCTTATAATGAGTGCGATATATGTTGTCGAAGCTATGTTCTCCAAGAATTAAAATTGAAGTGAGAATTTAAAACTAAAAATAAAGGAATTTAGAAAACGAAACAGTCTTCTCGCTTTGAACATATTACTATTGATGTGTTAGAACTTTTTAAAATAAAAATAAATACTGCTACGGACTGGCAAGTGAACTTATTACAGAGCTCCCGGACATTGCAGGCGAGGGACAAACTTTTCTTGGTCCTGTTATGTATGGAGTCGCGCAGGAAGAAAAAAAAAAAGCAAAAGCACTTTTAATATATCGTTTCAAATACATTTGGTTTGTCTTGAACTTTTGTTTCATTTTTTCGTGTTTCCTTAATTTGTATAATGCAATGTTGCCACTTTCCATTCAGAAAACAAATACAAAGAGAGCTGCCATGTTTTATTTGAAACTTTAGACAGCGCTACCCTCCACATAAGACATGTTCTGTGGGGTGTTGCCAGTATTGCTAGAATGCTTAATTTGCTAGAATGTTTTAAGTTGTTGGCAGTTTTCAATGAAGGCTTTAGTTTGTATGTGATACCCGGTCTTTTCCAACATTATATATGAAAGATAAACAGCATTGCCTGTTTAAGGATGCAGTGCACTCCCAATATCCTAACAAGGAGAAATAATTCATTTGGGATTCTCTAATTCCTGTTACCCTCTGTTCCGTCACGAAAGCCTGCCACTGTTGGCATGTGCACACATTGCTGGTATCATTTCTTTTTTTCTTCTTTTTTTGGCTGTGGTTGGTTGCTTATAGCTCCTGGTTCACATCCCTCTAGCTGCTTTCAGCACATGAATGTTTTATAGATTCTCAGACAGAGCTGTAAGAATGCGCATTGCCATTTGAGCTCTTCCTTAACATATTAATAAAGCTTGATCTTTAAAAACATCACCCTACAAGCAGACTCGGATGAAGCAGGGTTTCAATCTAAATCGTCGTTGATGCTGTTTTCCTTTTAATTTGCGGTCCACGCCTTTTTGTGTATTTTCCCCCACTCCTCTTAGATGCTGATACGCAACCCGCTTGGGTTGTTGATATTCTAGTCGTACAGCTATACCACATACAAGACGGTGGTTTTATAAGTACCTATAGATATTCAACTCTGCAAATGTATATGATTACATGTATTTGCACAGATTGAACCATGAATGTGGTCTATTGTAACCAAGGCGTAGCGAGTATATGCATACAGAAAACCCATCAATACAGAGAAAGCATTACATAATAATAAAACACATATTTTGCTGGGAAACATTGTTCCACATTTTTCTTTATTTTTTTTAATGTTTCTTCAGTTCACGTTTAAATGACGTGTTATATATCTGTCCTCTGTGTGTCTGGCTAGCCTATAGGTTACACATGTGTCTGATGTGTGTGGGTGTGAATGAGAAATCCAACGGGAACTGCTATTTTAGAAATGGCTTGTGATGCTGTGTAGCGTTTTCCTTTAAGGTTTACTGTTTAAAATAACGGTTCTTGTCGATCCCACGTGTAATGCTCAGTGCTTATGCAAATGTGTTCAAGGTATTACTAGTGAATACATGGAAATACAGGGAATATATCCAGGATATATCAGGCTGTGTAATAGCAATGATAATATAACCTTCAGCAATTGAATCGTGTATATGTGTATTCCTTTCCATTCACATGTCCCCACTGAGTAGTCTTTGAAATATACATATATTATATGTCTTCAATGCAACATATAGTATGAGTATTTAAAATCGTATTGTCTTACAAATGCACAGGGTTTTTTTTAATGTTTTGATATTTTGCAGCACTAAATTTTGGAAACCATAGACGCTGTGCTTGTTTTCTGTTTTAATAGATACAGTATATATTGCAACTCTTTTTTGTACTGAACGGTGTGAGTTCCATGCAACTGGCATACCCATTGTTGGTGCGTTTGTGCTCTTAATTAGCAGTTAGGGATTCCAGGTCGCCTCTGCATCCTCTTCCTGAGAAACTAAGCTTTGATGTTGTCTCTGAGGATTTAGAATATGAAGTTTATATTATTGGGTGTGTATTAAATGATAAAAAGTTGTCTTAGCTGCAAGTGTTTGACAAAGCAAGATAGACAGACCCTTAGTTAAAAATAATAATGATCTACCCTACTTTTCTTTTAAGTTACCTGTTTTGTTTTTTAAACCCGTTATGTATAAACTGTAAATATAGCGATCGCTAAATTAGCAGTCTAAATGTAATATGTGGTTCACGTATTTAAGTTCCAAGAAAATTCTTAAATTATGACGCCCTTCGAAGCTTCGTCTTTACTGCATAGTTTTTTTTTAATTGATTTTTTTAAAATGCTATGTGCTTTGTTAAATACAAGTAAATTCTCCCCCAAATACTACCATTTAACGCTCGTGTCTTTCTTTGCATGGTATATGGATGGAGGTTAAAATGTAGGTTAAAGGGCCTTTTTCGAAAAGTTTATACTTGTTCTTAATTGCGCAATTCTCGGTGTGTTACCACAGGTCAAATTGGCGTGGTGGAAAATACTTATTTATTACATTTCTTCTTCCTGCTTAATGTGTTATTTGTTGTATTGCTGTAAGACAAAAACTCTCGAATAGCAATGACAATGATCTTTTAAATGAAATTTAGTAATAATAAGAACAAATATATAGGCCTATACAATCCCCGAAAAATAAAATATGGTAATAATAATTTAATTAAATGGTGTACATATAGGCAACATCTAAACTGTAAATAAACAATAACGTACTGATATTGATACAATTGCTTTCAGATTCCCATTATTTTACTGGTTTACTTATTTCCTGTGGCATATGAACAGTTCCCCATTACACACCTTCACAGCAGCAATAAGATGGCTTTTTATTTTTTGTTATTTGTTAATGGTTTAAAAATGTGTTTTAGATTTTGTGATATTTTGGGGGAAAACATTGTATTCCATTACTATAAGGCACACTGTAAGGTGTTGTGTTGCAAACAGCGCTATCCTAAATTGATTGATATATATATATATATATATATATATATATATATATATATATATATATATATATATATATATATATATATATATATATATATATATATCACATTAAATGGATGGTGGTGAAAATGGCGTGGTAACCAGTGACAGTAATACAACTATTTTATTCAATTTTCAAAACATTATACGATGAGGGTCTCATACTCAAACTCTCCCAAATCCGCCAACACATACACGCGTGGAGTGGGGGAAGCAACCATTGATAACATGTTTCACATGGGATAAAAGAAATGCCACAGTGACTCTTGATAAACCTATCGCAAGTATAATTGCTTTAAAGCGAAACCTGGTCGAATTGTAGTGCATTTTACTTGCCATCTATAGTGAAGTCCCCATGGCAGCACGACATGTAAAGCGTTACCACATGTAATAAAAGGATTAGGTCATCTGATATGGTTCAATGCAGTTGCTTCACAGCGCAGTAAGTCATGTCTTTCTTGTTGGGGCTGTATGGGCAAATCTGTTGCAAAGCTCATTATTTTTTAATTATTCACCTCTATAAGTTTATGGATTGTATACATTTAGAATGTAAGTGTCAACTGTGTAAATACAGGGCTTCTGTGTATTGGGGCACACAAGCAGTCAAGCCAGACTGACAGAGAATCACTGTTCACAATCTCAATGATAGCTGTATAATTGTGTAGATACATCTCCTTGTCCACAGACCCCTCCGTCAAGCTTAAAGCAATGGATCAAATCCAAAACTACAGGGTATGAAATATCCCCAGTTGTGGAGAGAGAGAGAAAGAGAGAGAGAGAGAGAGAGAGAGAGAGAGAGAGAGAGAGAGAGAGAGAGAGAGAGTCGTGTGTAAGCGATCCCTTTGTGTTGATTTAGGAAGACGTTTGCTGTATATAACGTTCAAGGCTGATAATATCATTGCTCGAACAGATAAATAAAGCATTGGCCAAACCATCAGGTCAGCTATCGATCCATTCTGTTGCAGAAAGAAACGGCGAGGGAGGGGGGAGAGGGAAAGAAAAGAGAGAGGGGGAGCTCCAGTCTTCCTCCCGCTCGGCTCTGACTCATTAGCATTCGTTGCCCATGGACCTGCATTGACAACTAACAGAGATATCCAGCTCACCACTATGAATTCTCTCCTTTTGTCTTCATACCCTTCATTGCAAAGGATTCATTTTCACCACAGCTTTGCAAACTAAACTAGCACTCACGTTCACCGAGACCTGACTATAGGCCTACTGTATATATATATATATATATATATATATATATATATATATATATATATATATATATATATATATATATATATATATATATATATATAGTGTGTGAAAATGATAACACATAATAACGATGCCTTTAAAAATGTTTCCAAAATGTGTATTTGTTTATTTATTTATTTATTTAAGATGCAAAATTAATTCTGAAACAGAGTAAAAGAGAATATGCATGATTAATGCCTCTTGCATTAATGAGTATTATAAGGGAGAAGAACATTCGCAAACAGATCTTCCCAGTGGTGCCCCATGCATTTCCATGTAACCAGATTGATTATACTTTAATGTGAGGTTTTAAAGGAGGTTCTTAGCAATCAGAAACTGTCTTGGGCAATACGTCATTCATTGTATATGTTTATTTTAACACTGTGGCTTTGCGCACGTTGCTATTTAGGGTTTTACTGTTGTAAATTAGTTTTGAAAAAAGTTTCCAAAAGACCTGTTTAAAGTAAAGCACATGTACACATGTATAGTTTGCGGAAAGGGTAGCAATTACAACTAACCAAGTATGTGCTTAGCCAGAAATGTATAACTCGCCCAGCGCTGACAGCTGCTTGTCACTTAGTAACTTCTTTCCAAGTTTTTTTTTCTCTCAAAGCCCTGCTTCTATCTTGCTTTGTTTTTTTAAAATATGCATGTCTCTCAGGAATGCCAGTCACGAGTCCAAACTTTGTGTCCAACCTCCCACATGAAATGATCCTTTTATAGGGAACCCGATATGTCTCAATCGGCAGAGCACTCAATGCCTTTGGGCATGGGGCACTAGTGCTTTAAAAATAATCATACCTAATAACAGAAGAGAAAACGAGTTTTACATACGATCCTCAAGATCTTCTCACGGTGAAGAAACATAACATATACCATTAAAGGATGCAACGGCCAGAAGGGAAGTCTTCCAAAAAAGTAGGATGTTCTATATTTTATTTCACTGCGTGTTCGTGTGGAGATAGATAGAGGGGGTGAGAGAGAGGAGAGTGTGAGTCTGTGCGAGTGTGTGTGTGTGTGTGTGTGTGTGTGTGCGCGTGTGTGTGATTGGGCTTGGCTGTCATTAACTACAAATTAATCAACACGTGGCAGTTAAAGTTTAGAGTGCGATTTTTGTATGTGCTGCTGAAAGAAAGAGGGAGAATTTGAAGAGCGACAGCAGCAAAAATGAAAACAAAGTTTGGATTTCAAAGAAAAATGAAAGGGGGTAACGAATACAGCTGTGAGATGGGTAAACAACAACGGGTTTCAATTCCAGAACAACGTTGATTATTTTGTACAAGTGTAGAATTGCTATAATATAAAGCACCGTTTGATACTGGTTAACATTCTCCATTCTCCCGAGGGATTTTTTGCAAGTTGAGTGAGAGAAAAGTCTGGGGGGGGGGTAATGTGTATAGTACGGTAATGTGTATAGCAAACTATTTTTAATCGAGAGTGCTGATTATTATTATTATTATTATTATTATTATTATTATTATTATTATTATTATTATTATTATTATTATTATAAAAACAGCAGGTTCACAATCGTGTTTATTTATTTATTTATTCAGTTGGTTCCATGTGTATTCATGTATTATCGGTGTTTTGTATATCATTGTTACAGTAAGCTGCGAGGCCTATTTGTTTACTGCACCCTTTCCATCTCCAAACTGTGGGCCTGTCCTGAGTGGAGTGGTGCATTGCTAATGCTAGTCTAGAACAGCAACAAGCAAAACAAGTTGTTGTTTCCTTTCAAACAGGGTGCCTTCCTTGACAGCGATGTGACGTCAACACATTTCGAAGTTTCCCTGCTGGATGCGTAATATTGCCCCGTACAGTTAAAAAAAAAAAACATAATGCAAGAGAGGATTTTTCATTACTTGCAAAACACACTCGTTTACACGTTGTAACATAAAGAAAGCTTTGCGACTGCGCTCTTATTTGGTATTGCATTGGGTTTCACCGATATGTACAGCTCCACTTTTAATACACACCAGATGGTTTGCGACTGTGCCACCGCAGCCAGCTCACTCCTCAATTTTACTCAGCAGCATTTTGTTGCAATTACACTCCATGCTGAGACCAATTTTATTGGTGACCTATTTTTCATATTTGCAGCATTTTATGTTAGAATCCCCTCATTGGCCTCCCTGTATTTGGTAATGTTCCACGCTAATCAGCAACATTTTTGTGTGGATATGAAGTTAACTTTTATATGGAAACCGTTTTAAATACGCCACATAATCCACTCAACTGCGCTACATGTCTACAAACCACCCAATCTACAGTGAGGCACGAAATATTACTGTCCGTTTAAGCAATAGCATGTTTACATTTAACTGGCGTACAGAAACAGTAAACTGTTTTAACGCGCGATGTAGCCTACAGAAAATATCTGCAGGCAGGTTATATAATACTGTACAACATTTTAAGAATAAATCAATGGGTAGAATACAGCTGTTTGAAAAATGTGCATAGTAATGCAAATGCATGCTAAACAGTTGAAAGATAATGTTTAATATAAGCTGATTATAACCACCCCATCTAAAACGTACCCCCAAATGACCTAATAAGAGATATTTGGCTTTTACTGTAACGCTTTCACTCTCCCCCGTGGTAAAATCGCAGATGCTTATTTTATTGATATAATTTATACCATGGTTATGGTGAGATTAATATGTCTCAACTAACAGCCATTTAGCAAATAATAAAGGCGTTCTGGAGGCTTTCCAATGTTACACATGTAGTCGGCCATAAAATGATACGTGAAAAATTAACATCTGCTTTCCTGAAATAAAGTATGCCAAGTAAGTCTTTTATGAACCCAACCCCACTTTTAAAACGAAGCCTGCACTGATAAACTGCGTAAATGTGTAATGCATATGTATATATTACAGCGATATATTTACAACTGTTTTGTTAATAACTCATAACTGACAGATGATATTGCAACAAAAAAAACATAGGTTCTACTAAAGAAGGGGTTTTTTTTTTGACGAATTTGCTGTGAGGTGACGGCAAATCAGGGTAGACAGGCGTGCGGTTTAGTGAATGATGTTGTGGTTAATATTGTTCTAATTTACTTTTTATTTACCTAATTTCGCAGCATGGTTTCTATTTTTCTTTATAATGGATTGCTGAATCGGTTTGTTTAGATAGATTTTTCACCCCAGTTACAGGGAACCAACGTGGGTTTTGACAGTGCACTCTCACGGATTTTCAATGGTGAAGATTCATGATTATTAATCTTTTATGGGTACAACGCATTTTCACAAAAAATGAAAATGCTCAAATAGTTTATTAATGTCAGATTATAAAAAAAAGCCTGATGAAAACGCCCCCCCCCCAGAAAAAAAAGAAAAAATGCAAAATAATAACCTTGACCCAGTATATGTTAAATCAACACTTATGGATATTAATTTTAAAAAAATAACAATACAGGTCATACCATTATAATCATATATGCTTCTAAAATAATAGCCTGTAAACCATTAATAATGCAATTTACTATACGTAAAAAAACTCAAAGTCTAATACAATCTTCTGTGGTCATTCATAACAACTGCAAAGGCAGTACTGCTACAGTCGATAAAACATTTCTGTCCAGCCAGAGCCCCGGAACGCTCCAGGGAGGACATCACTAGCTGGTTGCTAGTACTTTGTGGCCTACATACCGTTGCTCTGATTACAGAAGTGCCTCTTCTTCTTGTTAAAGAAGCCAAATCTCTAATCTTTGCTGCATGTTGTCTTAAAGCCAGCTTGGACGGCGAGTTTGTGTGTCTCTGCGTGTGTGTGTGTGTATGTGTGTGTGTGTGTGTGTGTGTGTGAGAGAGAGAGAGAGAGAGAGAGAGAGAGAGAGAGAGAGAGAGAGAGGGGGGGGCTTGGGGGAGAGAATAAGAGAGAGAGAGAAGGGGGAAAGGGAGAGAGGGGGCTGTGTTGTGGGTGTATTGGGAGGAGGTTAAAGGAATGGCCTTTCCTTTCTGAGTGACATGACCCCATCCCTTCAAAGGCCATGAAGAAATAAACGCTCTTAATCCAAATGGGCAAATTTTCCAGGTTTTCAGATCCGTTCTCTTTCTGAAACGGTGATGTATTTTGAGGCAATTAGAATATGGACT
>CM060248.1:6498191-6613191 GCA_030684275.1 Acipenser oxyrinchus oxyrinchus
TCCCGCCACAATCCAACATTTAAAAAGATGCAAAAGAACGCAGCCTGAATACATGTTACCTACAGACTTATAACCGGGAATTCTAGAGAGAACGCTCGCAAAAAGACATTTCATTGATTTAGTTGTTCCTTTGTATATTTCAGTGGAGATTACAAAAAACGACGAAGAAAAGCTAAAATGTTAGTAAAAGAAATATCAGCATCAACTGCAAGGAATGGGCATATATTTGCTATAGATTTGCGAATATATTTTGGTATCCTGCCACCTGAGTTTTTAGTATGAATACCATATCGGTATATATTTCGTAAATATTTGCTGTCATTTTACAGCAACGTGTTTTAAGTATTTTTGTATATCTAATTTGGATATATGTGTCAATGTACATATATATTTAAAATCCCCATTTTTTTATCTTAAATTATTTGTGAATTTAATATTTGTATTTTTTTGTTGGGTAAATTATGAATGAGTATGAATACATCCCGCCTTCAGCTTCATTGTATTATTCGTTTGCTCGTCTAGACTGAATCCTAACAAGGCATCCTTCTACCTATGCATAAAATATCGCTCAGATCCTGGAGTCAAAGGGCAGATATGAGCTCGATTAAGGTGGAATAATGCATAGAAGACACCAGCTATAATAACCGCTTTTGGAACTGAGTTGGAATGATATAACTAGTGTGGATTACCGGGAGTAATTGATAAATCGCATTGATATGGCAGTGTGCCAAAACTGTTTTCCCTCAACTTAAATCTTTCAAATAAGGACTGTACGTTAACCAAATGACTGGATAAATATTGAATACGTTTCTCATGGAAAGAGTTTCCATTTCAGTGATGAGAAAAACAGCCTCGAAAGTAAACTTTAGGCGCGAGTGGTAGAGGAAGAGTGGTTGAACTCCACCGCCCTTTTGATAAACATCACTGCACCCGGATGAAAGGATTTCGAAAAGAGCAGCGGTACCCTAACTGGTGAGATGATACCGTTGATTATACTGACAGTAAATTCAAAAAATATATATTTATAAATATATGAAAGTGTCCATAAGTAGGCCTAAGTCTGGAAACAGTTACAGGTGCCATATCGTCATGACAATACATTTAAACATTTCGTAAAAGACATTTAGGGTGTGGGGTCAACGCGCTATATGCGTTCTGTTCTGGGATAATAAACATACAGTATACAACATCTGTAAATGTCTGATAAAAGGAGGCGCCTGCATTGCAAGATAATAGTAGCGCCGTCGTTTCTGCTCCTTAGTTGCTGTCAGTATAGTTAACAATGTTCTGATATGGACGGTGGCTCCAGAGGCTCATCTCCAGGGGCTTTAATTAACAAGCTGTCTGGAAGCTGCAGAGCTCCACCAAACAGCTCTCCCCAGCAGCAAATCCTCAAGCCGCCAGAGCCGGTGCGGATCCTTTCGAAGTTTATCTAGGCTGCACTTTCTTTGATACAGAATTAACTTCCTGTTCGAAACTCAGAAGAGAAAAAAAACCTGACAGTCAATTAGTAGTTTACTTACCAACACAGTTCAGTTAGGATGTAATGTACAAGTTGCAATAATCACTAGATAAGTACGTTTCAAGCAAGTTAGCAAACATAGCACGGTATAAATAATCAAGAAACAGTGGGATAAATTAAGCTTGTATATTGACAACATGAATTATACTTTAATCATTAAGAACGTAGAACACGAGGGAAGGGAATTAAATAAAATCGAAGGTAACCTACAACTTGAAGTTACAGTACTAAAACTGATGCATAGCATTGAAGTACTGCAGATAGAAATTAAAATA
This sequence comes from Acipenser oxyrinchus oxyrinchus, assembly GCA_030684275.1. Classification (NCBI taxonomy): domain Eukaryota; kingdom Metazoa; phylum Chordata; class Actinopteri; order Acipenseriformes; family Acipenseridae; genus Acipenser; species Acipenser oxyrinchus. The sequence goes on from CM060248.1 coordinate 6,499,989, forward strand.
AATACATTCATTTAAAAAAACAGCATTTAAATATGAACTAAAATAGAGAACGAAGTTTAGCTTTAGCGAGCTTCTCGCGTATCACATGAAAATGGGCACTTTCCTTTTGGTGTAGTTTCATAGTGGCAGAAGTAATTGGATCTGAAGTTTAAGGGTAGCGAGTTGAAGGTCAAGACAGAGCGCTGTCCATGGTGCTACATTGACTTCAGAGGTAGATTAAGGGCCCATCAAATTAGACAGCGCAGGACACTAATCAATACAATCATCAATGCCAAGGCTATATATATATATATATATATATATATATATATATATATATATATATATATATATATATATATATATATATATATATATATATATATATAGATAGCCTATATGCATATATATATGATTGTATTGATTGATATATATGTTTAAAGTAGATGCTGTCCGTACTGTGTAAAATTCTATAAAGATATATTATAAGCTCAAAAAGATATATTATATCAGCTTTGCAAGGGAGCATTAAAAGCATTTGTATTATTGTGTTTTTTTTTTTTTAAATATACATTTGAAATGTAAAAAACTGACACATTTAAACAGAAAAATAAGACTAACTATTTTCTGCCTTACATTATGTCTACTGTATTTCAAATCTTGTATCTTGTGCTTTTGTATATAAAATAATATAGAAAATTAATATATGATAATTGTGGTGGTCCACGAATGATTGAAGATTTGAGGCAATCGTGAGCTCTCTAAGCCCAACTACAATGTGCTGGGGCAGAATGCAGTACATGGGAAATAAAGCCATAAAGCCATCTTGGAAGACTTGGATAAAACAACTGATCTGCACAGCAACTAAGGCTCCAAATCTTTCTTTAATATATATATATATATATATATATATATATATATATATATATATATATATATATATATATATATATATATATATATATATATATATATATATATATTAAGTGTGTGAAAATTATAACACATAATAACCTTTAAAAATGTTTCCAAAATGTGTATTTGTTTATTTATTTATTTAAGATGCAAAATTAATTCTGAACCAGAGTAAGAGAGAATACGCATGATTAATGTCTCTTGCATTAGCTTTGTGAGGGAGCATTAAAAAGCATTTCCATTATTGTGTGGGGTTTTTTTAAATATACATTTGAAATGTAAAAAACTGACACATTTAAACAGAAAAATAAGACTCCCTAACTATTTTCTGCGTTACATTAGGTCTATTGTATTTCAAATCTTGTATCTTTTGAAGCTTACAACGGAATATTTGTGATTCAGCTGTAAACACTATTGACATTTGGACAAACCGGCCAGCAGGTGGTTTGGTGAACTTGTATTAATGCAGCAAGGGGAGTATAAAGATTATTGACCACTGATATTCTACACTTATTTCTTGAGAATGTAATTATTGTCAAAGAAAACATATCTTTAGGATGAGTGCCATGAGTCTGAACTAAGCATTTGGGACCAGATGTTCTCGTTCATTCTTAACCTAGATAACTACTGAAAATGCAGTAAAGGAAATTTTAAAATTGCAATTGATCATTTTGTTATGATTATAACATCAAACAAATCTGTTAATGTAAACTGATTAATACTGGTGGTTAATAGTTATACTGTTCATTCAGCATGCATTGCATTTGAAATCCACTTTTTAGAACTATGAACTATGTAAGAATGGTAAAACTGTGTGTGTGTGTGAGAGAGAGAGAGAGAGAGAGAGAGAGAGAGAGAGAGAGAGAGAGAGAGAGAGAGAGAGAGAGAGAGAGAGAGTATTTTAAAGTTTTTTAAAAGAAAAATCTGATCATCACACAATGAATATATATCCTAAACAATCGGATATTTAACTTGACCCTTTTCAGCTGAGTGAACACGTTAAACATGATTGTCATGTTGTCTTGAGCAATATTAACTTAACATTGTGGAGGGGAAAAAAATAATTACAACAGATTTAGTTCATATAAAGTGATAATTAAAAATAAACGTATTATTATTATTATTATTATTATTATTATTATTATTATTATTATTATTATTATTATTATTATTATTATTAATAATAATAATAATAATAATAATAATAATAATAAAGTCCTACAGTACAAGATCATGCATGAAGTGTTCGCTGGTTTTATGGTGCAGTCTCTTAAGAGAATGACAGCGTGCTAAGTAAGGGCATCCCGTTCCCATACTCGAACGAGAAGCAGGACCCTCAAAGGGAAACGGTTTGGAGGTGTGAGGAGAGCTGATTAAAACCTCTCTGTGCTCTGCGGACGCTGGGGCTTTGACTAGTACCTGAGCAGTATGAACGATAAAAAAAAGATAAAAGAAAAAGGAAATTAGGTTCTGCCCCATGCAGGAAGAAGCAGCTTTCACATCTGGAAGAATTGGACAGCGAAGTGTGAAAAAAAACATCTCGGAGCTTTATCACAGGCAACCCTGTCTGCTTTCAACTCACAGTGGCATAACAATCGTGTCTTTAGTGGCCATTAAATCGTTTATTAGAGCCTCGCCGTGGCATTGGAATTAAATAGGAATGTTTAGGGACGCTTAGATAAAGAAATATTAATTATCTTTATCTCGGTGTTTTTACTCGACAGTGTCCGGACTGGAGTTCGCCAAGGGATTCCCTTGCAATCGAAATGCCAAGTCTTTGTTCTGTGATAATAATGTAACAAATCCTATTTATTTAAGTTGCGATTTGGGAAATTGAACGAATAGAAAATGAATGTAAACATCGCCAGGTTTAGAGATACATGTGGCAAAAAAAGTTGTTTCCAGACAACATTCTCTTTAATTTCAGTCACCAGAGTAAGACAACTGGTTAATTAATACACAGATATAATCACTCTGTGAATGTAAGTTGAATACGGCTCCATTCATTTTATATTGAGACAGAAAACCAGGGGAAATAATGTTGTAATGGTTTTTAGTTGAATTGAAATTAATATAAAACTTTCAACTTCTCGAAAGAGAATAACATAATATTACATTTGATACATGAGCAAACATATATATATATATATATATATATATATATATATATATATATATATATATATATATATATATATATATATATATATATATATATATATATATATACATACACACACACATACATACACATATAATGCATCAACTAAACAGCTTGTTTAATGCACAAATACAATGCAATACAAATCTAATAAAACGCTGGTTAGCAGAGATAAATAAAATATGTATTTGTAAACTATTTTTAAAGTTATCTGGACAAAAAAAACATACATTTATTCGTTTTCAAAAGCGTTTGTTTAAAATATTAAAGGAAGAGCATATTTATATGCAATAAAAAGACTTGTCGGTTTAGCATTCTTTTGTATGGATATGCATTAAAAAAAGACAAGCATATACTAGTTTATAATAACTGAGAAATAGGTATGATGCCCACATATTTCGTTAATTCGATTGAACACAAGTTTGTTTAGAATATGAAAACAAGCAATTATCACACTTCTTATTTGATAAAGGGCCATTTATTGGTACATCGTCGCTATATATAATCACTCTGTGAATGTAAGTTGAATACGGCTCCATTCACACACACACACACACGCAAACAAGTTTCATGTTACAGCAAATGCTCAATCACTTATGAAACGTGTTTCCGAAGGCGTTCTAAAGAAAGTATATGGAACCATTCTTATATATTGGATCTCAGAGGGTTCTATCTATACACCTGGTTCAGATAGAGGTTCGGTAATAAAATAATTTGAACACTAAGCGAAGGAAAGAAATAACACAAACGTGCCTTTGCTTTTGCTTTCTGTGACACGCCCTTCTGTCTTTGATTTGACAAGCTGTTATTGTTCTGTCACGGTTACACCTGAAACTGAAGACTGCTTAGTTTTTATAATGACCGTTTATATAAATCAGAATTAAATTAAGAAAGAAAGAAAGAAAGAAAGAGAGAAAGAAAGAAAGAAAGAAAGAAAGAAAGAAAGCATTCGAACTATTAAGCATAAATTATTGTATTTATTGTAGACCCATGTATTTATATGTTATAGTCTATTACATGTCATTGTCGGTCATTTTGCTGATATTTTTAATATCCCAAGAATATATCAACTAAAAAGGGACGTGGATATTTCCGTTAATCCTTATAACTGTTCCAGCCATCGTATAATTATCTATTATGCTGGTAAACGCCCACCAAAAAGTGTTGTGTTTTATAACACGGGGCAGCAGTGTGGAGTAGTGGTTAGGGCTCTGGACACTTGACGGGAGGGGTCGTGGGTTCGATCCCGGGTGGGGGACACTGCTGCTGTACCCTTGAGCAAGGTACTTTACCTAGATTGCTCCAGTAAAAACCCAACTGTATAAATGGGTAATTGTATGTAAAAAATATTGTGATATCTTATAATAGTTGTAAGTCGCCCTGCATAAGGGCGTCTGCTAAGAAATAAATAACGAATAATTCTGAACTGATTGGACTCAAATGTCTTTATTAAGTATTTTGCCGGTTTTTTGTCTTCTTGGAACACAGGTTCTCTTTGTCTGTTTTGCATTCCTTCACGTTATTGATCTGGTAGTTCTTGTGTTCTTGTTTTTATATGTGTGCACAGTAGTTTGCAGCGTGTCTGTGTTTGCTCTTGGTTAAACAGACGCTCTTCTGAGAGTTCTCTCCTCGGCAGCTTTACTTTCCCTATATTCAATATTCGCGTATTGACTTTTACACACAACAGTCTTACTATGCACCCTGTTTCACAAGTCAAGGGAGTGTAATTTCCCTCCGTAGATTTTGTTCTTGTTCATACTCACGTTTATTTCATTTAACTTTCATATATAGTTCCCTTTGTAAACGGAATATTTTCAATGTCTAGGCTTTATTTAACTATGAAAAATGAATGCAATATAACCAGCTGTTAAACGAATAAGCCTACTATATCGAAACCATATAGCAAGTGTTTTAAGGGACAACACTTACCCCGATACCACTGCAAAATCATTTGCCAAACAAGACACAAACAGTCCAGCGAATACGGGTCAGTTCTGTGTTTCACATTCACTGTATATATGCACATCAAAGCCTTAAAGAGAGTTAAAAAGCCGCCGGTGGGTGGATTAGCTGTATTGTATCTGGTATTCAAAGATCATGATTTAAATTAACATGAGCCATCACCAAAAGGCATGCCAACACGTTATGAAATGCCAATGCTGTTCAATACTAAAAGATCATATATATATATATGATCTCGGTAGAGTTTCGGTTTGTTTCGGGCTGTACGTACCTCCGTGAGGCATGTCATACTGTATTGATCGAAATGAAAAGCAAATGGTAACAAAAATCCCAGGTGAAACGCGGCTTCATCTCCAAATGAGCTGAAATGAAAACAATTTACGCGCGATTGGTGAAGCAAAAAAAGAGAAAAAATGACAAGAAAACAGAAGAGTCTTTTGCAAATGATTGTACGCATGGAATTGACAAGGTTGTTTACAACTCTATCAGCTGCTGTGTGCTGTAGTTCATAAACTGTGAAGTGGCAAAATATGATCTATATACGTTGAATAAACATTTGCGTGTTATTGTAACCAGGATACACAACTAGCATGTTTGTATGTACAACCATATTAATAGCTACAGATTAAATATACATATTACAGTACTAAGCATTTTTGTCTATAAAGTTTGTTAATGTATTGTTTCACATAATCACTCCTAAAGAGAGATCGGTAACCCTAGACAGTAAATAGGCATGACGTTTAAGTGTTGCATGTACTTCATTATAAACATCTTTTATTAATGCATTCCAAAACAGAATGAATCAGTACAAACTTTTCACTCTCTGCTGTCTGACAAACATCCTAATACGAGGTTAGGTTTCCTTCTGCTAATAGACTGAAGACTGAATCGTTTGGTATCTATTAGTTACTATTGGACATCTCGACCACCAAAACATTAAAATATATATCTTCTAAGAAACTTCATATAGCAGCTATAGGTTTTGCTTAGCATAGTGATAAAACGCTGATTGTTGCAGCTTAGTGACCCATACAATTCGGGGGTTAGTTTTCTTTTCAGACCAGAGCATATAGTTATGCAAATAGAGCGCTGTCACTGATCTGGTGGAATATTCCCAAATAGAATGGTGGAAAAAAGTACCATTTTAACTTACCCGAGCATTTACTCTGTGGTGATAGTTCAGATGTAGGATTGTGCAAGGGAAAGGGCGGGCACTAGGGCATGCGTAATTCACATAATAATTGAAATATCATTTTATAGGCAGTATTGACAGGTATCAGGGGAACTCCATGAAACCAGGATAGGACAATGATTAACATGCAACAGTAATACACAACCCAGCATTACAGACCTATAAGAGCTCCATTTCTTTTCTGAATGATCAACTCTTTGTCCATGAGTTGGAGACAAAGTGGATATAGTGTTTGTTCTGCTAATTTATTTTCATTTGTATTGAACAGCACACATCCATGTAACATATTTTTTAACAGTATTGATATTTAAATGAGATTAGCTGTTACGTGTAATAGAACAGAAATAAAAAAAAAGAATATACTTTACCCAAAACATCAAAGAGAAACTGCATTGAAACTACCACGAACTCAACTTAAAATCATGTATTACATGCAACTTTAGTATACATCAAATGATATATTTGGTACCAGTAGGTACTTTAAAAATAAATAAATAAATAAATAAATAAATAAATACATTTTTAAAAAGCCATGAATCAAGTAGTTGCAACCTAAAACATCTGATTCCAAGCAGTCGGATCTCGTACAGGGAAAGAGCAAACGTTGTGTAGATTAATACTGTAGCCGGGTAGCTAACTTAGTATCATTCTATTCTCTATGCCCCGTATTCCACCCCCCTCTGTTACCAGTACAAACCTGGCACACCGTTAAAACGGATAAAAACACAACTTTTAACAGTAGTAAGGAATTTTGTGGAAGCACAGGTTTAATCGTGCTCGTGCCATTTTTTAAACAGAAATGTAGCTTGTTTTTCTGTTTATTGCTGAAAAACAAATAGAACAAACTTTACACTGGTAGAAACGCAACGTGGGCGATGTGAGGTGCGACCATTGTTGGAACAGCAAAGTAAATAAAAGGAATTTGTAACACGGGGAAAAAAAAACCAGCCTTGTCTGATATATTGCATGATTAAGTATGTAGATAGTGTGGCCTAAGTAAACACTTTCTTTGTTAAAAGCATATAAACTAAATATTGCATGTCCATTTATTATTTAAAGCGCAAACTGTTAAATAGCGCAAAGGTGCCTGTGGTAGGATTACTTACCATTAGCTACTTTCTTAATAGGCCAGTCACAATGAAAGCAAACCATTTTAGACTCGGCTTGATCTAGTGTTCCAGGCTATTGAGCTATTTGAGGACATCGTGCTTTTTAAAACCAAAATCAAAAGGCCATTGTAATAACCTTTGTTGGAAATGCAATTATTTAAGTTCTTAGTGCTCATTATCAAAATGCAGCTACCCTGGGACCGTTTCAGAGTGTGTCGTGTCTTACCAGATATACAGTGCTGATCACTGCGTGAATCCAGTGGGAAATCGAGAAGAATACACTTTCTATGAACTGTTTAAGGATTATTTAGGTAGGTTTTATGGGACACAAGAAACCACACAGGATCACTTCTGTGCCGGTTTCATCTGATTTATACTTTGTGGCAACCTGTCAATTTCTGCTAATTATTATGATTATACTATGAATTTAGTTGCATACTGTAGGCTACTGCTATACGTTATTTGTTGCTGACCCCACCTAATATGAGATATTTGCCCACACGACCCCTATACACTAGCTGCTATAGGGTTAATGGGAAGATTTCAAAGATTTATCGTGGGGGCGTTTAATGACCGTATTGGTTTTCAACACGTGAAAACAAATGGCGTTGTAAACCTAAGAAGTGTATGACTCCTTTACAAAGATGAATTACCTTATATCTGGTTTTAACGCATGGGTTTTCACGGTTTTGACTGTCTCGGTGCTAAAGGCGTCTAAACTATCTACGGCCTTGCATTGACTGATATGAAATATAGTGTTTATCAGATGAAAACCACGGATCTGTTAAATTTGATAACACAAATAGAAAAAAATCTATTATACAGCATGTAATCTGAAAGTTATTATTGTTAAATGTATTTATTTCTTTACTTATTAATTTTTCTTTCTTTGGTTGTTGTAGATCACGTCTGCAGAAGAGAGGATCGAAGACAAAGGTGCGTTTTTCGAGCCAAAACACCAGGGGGGGGGAGAAACAAACAGGATAAAGCGCTACTGTTACATAAACGCAATTCCAACTCAAGGGGTTTTAAAATTATGCATTTCAGTGGACTTCCCTTGCTAATAATCTGAGTTGATATCAGTAGATAAGTAAACTGTCAAGAGCGGTTTGATTTCATTCCGGATATCTGAGTATAGGGCTCGGATCATTTTCCTATAGTCTCAATTTCACTCTGCACTTCGGAGTTAGCCAAGCGGTAGCGTGTACAGAGTCAAGCAACAGGCTTCTCTTTAGTGCTCTGTCCCGTTTTATTCCCTACTTCACTTCCACATACAGATCGCATTTCTTAATATTCCTGCCGTGTTTTATGGTCACTGATTCTGGAGTCATTTTGACGAACTAATGTTTCACATGGGTCACTTTATTTTATTGGTCCGGGGTTTTAAGTCTTCAGCTGAGTTAAAATGACTTGTTAACAGGAGAGGCAGCGCACACAACGAAAAACAGTTCAGAGCCACTTTCCATGGCAATAGCTTTCCATCAATTCCACGACAATGTAACACAAAGGACCATATTCACAAACATTTACCTAGGCGCTAAGTCACCTGTTTTTAAAAAAAAAAGCAAATAATGATTCATTTAACTTACTGTTTCTTGCTCGTTTTGTAACATTTTTTACTGAATAAAAACAGATACATTAAATGAGTTCAGAATGTCTCAGATTTGCTGCACAATAATAATCCCAATTCTTTTTATTTTGATCACTTTTTAAAATCAACCATTCATGTTTCTTTTTGTTTAATAAAATTACATAAAATATTAAAACAAACAAAATCATTTCAGATACAGCAGTATATTTTGTCATGAATTTAAAAAAAAATACAATTCAATCACTGTACTTAGGTAAATCAGAGAGAATACAACCTAAAACAGGGAGCCTACAGAGGGGAAGCAAAATAATTACAACAAAAAGTGAAACAAAGCAATTGTTGGAAATAGCATATAACATTCATTGCAATCATTGAACATGCTTGTTGATAAACCATCATCCAAAAAAAAAAAAAAAAAAAACACCAAACTAGGCAGTATTTATGGATATTTTGTAATTCTGTAACATATAAATCTAAATGTTTATAACTTGTAATTTCTACAAATCAAGTTAAGCAAAAATGAGTTCGGTATAAGTTGTCACCAGCATTGCATAAAAAGTACAAACCACTGTATTAAAGTGGTGGTGTTTTTATTTGCTTGTATATGTAAGAAATCACTGCTGGTAAACTGTGGCAATTATCAATAAAAGTTTTATTACTGGCTGCTGGAAAACATTTTTTTTGTAATGTTCCTCATTAAAAATCAGGAATAATTTACATCTTAAATATTAAATGTGCTTTAAATTTGGTTTAAGGCTGTTCTTTTTTTATACATTACTTGCAGAGCTACCTATGGCTTTTGGACAGTTGGCTGCTATAACAGGGTCTTGGTATTCATTTATAAGGCAACAATATTAAGACATTTTAAGAAAAAAGTAATGTTGTAGTGTCCAAAATAACTTACCATGCATATTCAGTACTGTATATTAGCATGGTGTGAACAATCTTCAAGCTCACAAAATATTTTCTATAGGTTTCAAAAAGTCCTACAGCCTGCTGTCCCCTTATTAGTTTCATCTTATAGTCTAGCGAATGTTATAATTTAAACCTAGAGCAGAAAAAAGAGCGAGTCGTGTTTACAATGACATGATTACAAGAAAATCATCAGCAGAGAAATCACCAATTCATAATCATGCCTTTATCAGCTGTGCTGGAAGACCCTTTGAAATAATAGCACTAAGAAGAAGAAGAAGAAGAAGAAGAAGAAGAAGAAGAAGAACTTTGTCAATACACCAGATCACAAAACAGGATATGTTAGCTGGTTAATAACTGAAGAAGATATTTAGTTACAATACAGGTTATTTTGTTCTCCTAACATTAAGTTATCCCTTTACAATATACAGCAATAGCCAAACGTTGTGCATCACCTAGGATTTTAGGAATGAGACATAAGAAAAATTAAAAAGAAATAAAAACAAAAAACATATGAACTTATCTTTTATTTAACATCATGTAATCACAGAAACTACAAAATAATATTGCAAAAGTCTACCGCAAGCCATAATAGTAGTCCGGTATATCCTGTTAGATTTTGAAATGTCACATTTCAATTTTATTAGTATATGTAAAACTACAATGGGGTATGTAATTCAGCAGGTTTCATTTAACTTTATGAAGCACAATGAGTTTATTCTATAGAATGATGCAAACCCTTGGCCGTAGCTGTACACAGGGACAGGATTACTTTGTTGCTGTTAATTGCTCTAAACTTGTGTTTATAACGTAACAGCATTCCACACAGGCTTAACTTGTAAGGTACTCTTCAGTAGGCTGTTAGACCCATGAAACTGATAATGCAAAGATCAGCCCTGACATTCTCTAATTCAATTTCTACTCAGCGATAGCTTACTTTGTATGGATTTCCTCAATTACAGAAATGATTGCAATATTAGGGCATTTCTTTTTTCTTAAATGTGATACATCCTTCAAAGTTGATGAGATGCTTTGTTTAAGCGGAAGACAAATGCAATAAATACATTATATACTGATAACCAACTTTTATTTTGTGAGCAATGATGTGAAAGAAAGCTAATTACTGTAATTGTATGTCCGGGGTATTTGTATTATTATAATTTTTTCTGCCTTCATTATATAAAGTTGCCAATGTCAGTTTTCTTTTAAAATATTTTACCACTTAAAAAAAAAAAAAAAGTTAAAATGTATTTAAAAAACACATAAGATTAACACAGAACACAGTTATCAGAACCTGCCAGGTTCAATATCAAATTACTTCAGCAAATATAGAAGAGAGCCATATCTTTTTTTTTTCTGTTTGCTTTTAAAAACTTGTATGCAACAAAAATGCACTCCTATTATACACAGCAATCCAGTTACTGTACTTATGGCTTTACAAACAGCACTGTACAGAAACGACAAAACAAAAGAAAGAGAGGATTTATAAAGTATAACATTTCAAATCAAAGCTAAAATCACTGTTTGATAATTGGTAAACTAAAATAAAATCAAATATATCTTAGAGCAATAGGGAAAAGCCAAGAAGCAATAAGACCAGGAGGGAAGTGTGACGCTGGCATTAGCTTAGTGCAGGGCTATATCAGGGCATTTAGAGGTGCATCATCCTGCACAGTGCAGTGCTGCTGTCAACCTTAATCTGCACACTGATGAGCAGCACTAAATGCAAGCTGCAGCCCACAGGAAGCAAAATCCGTGAACCCATATTGCTTTGACAGTTGCAGTCATCTAGAAATAATGCAAAACGCTATTTAGATGTATACACCACGACCCTGTGCTCTAGGGAGAAAACAATCTAATGAGGGGCTGGGGCCTGCTCACACAAAACAAGGCAATAGGAGAGAGAATTCTTTTCCCTTTTATAACTCTTCATGCTTTATTCTGTTGGCGCTCCTTGTGGTTACTGTGGTCGTGGGTTTGGCTTCACAGTTCTGAGCTTCGATAGCATCAGTAAAGTACTTGAAAATAGAATGGAAACTCTTCCATGAAGTTAACTCGTGACGCTCTGTACCTGAAAGACAAACAGACAGACACACACACAAAAAAAATCAATTACTGGATATGCGGTTTAACGTTGTAGAGCTGGAAGAGGAGCTGTAATAGGGTAAGACATTTGGTAAGTGCTCTTATCCTGCCCACCCCTGAGCACAGAGAGGGTACGTTTACATTGCGATGCTCCACCACCTCCAAGGGCCTGACTCAACTTTGAGAAAACTTCTGCTTTACTGTTTCTGGGTCTGTCTCTCACTCACTCACTCACTCACTCACTCACTCACTCACTCACTCACTCACTCACTCGCTCGCTCACATACTCACTCGCTCGCTCGCTCACACACTCGCTCACTCACTCACACACACACACACACTCTCACACACTCACTCACTCACAGACACACACTCACACTCACACACTCACTCACACACACACTCACTCACTCACACTCAACTTTGAGAAAACTTCTGCTTTACTGTTTCTGGGTCTGTCTCTCACTCACTCACTCGCTCGCTCGCTCGTTCACTCACTCACTCACTCACTCACTCACTCACTCACTCATTCGCTCGCTCACTCACTCACACGCTCACTCGCTCACTCACTCACTCACTCGCTGACTCACTCACTCGCTCGCTCGCTCGCTCACTCACTCACTCACACACACACACACGCTCACACACACACACACTCACGCTCATGCACACACACACGCACACGCACTCACTCTCTCACACACACACACACACACACACACAAACTCCAGCTCTGGATTCCTCACTGGATAAATATGCATTGTAATGAGAACATGTTGTGTGATTCCTTTGCTCCCTTGAATTGGGACGACGTACATTTTTCTCTATATTAACACAGGGGAGGGGGGAGGTTAGCTGCTAAAAGCTCATTTCAAGGGTAAAAAGGGTATCGGCTCTTTATCCCAAAGCAAATTCAAACTATTTCATTTTTACAGCACTTTTGGGCTTAGGGTTATTACATCTTGTTGTCTCTAGTCAATCTCTCTAGTCCCTTAATTTGTTTGCTGAAGGGAATTATCTTGTTAATGATCAAATCTGTTTCAAATTACCTTCTTTTGCATTAGAAGGCATGCCAGCATTTTTGTAATGCACATACTGATGCAAGGGTTTAAATCTGTTTAAAAATAATAATGAAAAGACAGACTACAGAACCTAAAGGCGTGTTGGGGTTAAAGTAAGTATGTGTTGCACCATACTGTTTAACAAAAAATTAACTATCTGCTGTTCAACATTATTCTTCATATAACAAGAATAACCATATTTCAAAGGGACACTCACCAACAAACTCCATTCCAGACAACCTATTCTTCTAGCAACATTTTCCAACACATTACAAGCCCAGGAGTTACATTGCTAATCAATAGAGGATGTTAATCTGTCTTTTTACAGAGTCCTGCTTCGGATGATAAATTCATTAGCGTTTATGGTAGGGTTATGATAAAGCTGATGCTGCACTGTTTTTTTTTTTTCTTAGACGATTACAAAGATAGCTTGGAGAGGAAACATTTCTTCCGAAATTAAAAAAGAAGTCCACTGATGCGGCTAACAACTGGTAGTATTACAGCATATGGCAGCTTTTCAAGGTTTTTTTTATTGCACTTCTTATCACAGTGTAATAGTAGGTCATTGCTATAGTTACTTATAGAGATTCAACACTTAATTCCACCAGCTAATAGCTCAGTCCCTGTAACCATATTTGCTGCCTAGCAACAGATGTGTGGCAATCCCATAATACAGTGCAGTTTTTTGAATACGTTGCAAAGCAAAAAATGACTCAGTTGGGGGTATATTAGTGTCCAGATATACTGTAGTTATCCACACCACATAAGAGCAGCATTTGTGAGCGGAACAGACAGACAATCCTATAAATTTGGCAATTTTGCCTTTATATTACCTTCAAGGATGATAATAGTGGCTCTCTTTTACAAGCCTAACACATTCTGACAGTGCTGTTTTCTGGTCTAAACATGTAAACTTACAGACTGTGAGACAAGTGTAAGCTTTGTTAAAATTACGCTCATTGGATAGGACAGATACATCTTTTTTTGTTTGATATATATATATATATATATATATATATATATATATATATATATATATATATATATATATATCTTCTCTATATTAACACTGTTACTAGCAGCAGCCCTGAGGGATACAATTAAAAATACCTTTATGGCTCCACCAATGAGTGTTCACGGATGGTGCAAGTACTGACCCTGTGTTTATTAGATTGACCCCTTGCTGGTCTATATTAATGAACACTGCTGAAGAAAAAGGCCTGGTGAACCAGGCTGCCGATCGTTTAGGATTTTATAGACAGCGGTGATCAGTGCCTTGGGTCAAGTTTACCAACCCTGCAATCATCAAGTTAATAACCCTCCCACTAACATCCCTTACCTGTGTACATCTCTGAGCAGCGCTCCCTTCCAAACTCATAGCCTGTAGAGTACTTATTTATAATTTATATCCAATTTGAAGCGCAAAGATTTTTTTCTTTTCTGTAGGGCAAAACAATCAATGCTGGCTTGTGCTTTAGCTCCGAACTCAGAGTGAACTGTAATGCAAACCAACCTACAGCCTGATTCAAGCCTAGCTTGTCATGTACAGTGCGGTGCAGGCAAAATGCAAATGAAGGAGCTTTTTAAATTGATTTCAAATATTTCCAACACTGCAGTGTACAACACACAGGAACATCATCTCTACATTCACTTTGAAAACGCTTTACAACAATGGCATGTCAAGAGAAATAAAGGGAGATTGCAATATAACTATACAATTCTGGGCAGCAATTTTAAAATCTTACGTCAGTATTTTGAAAACTAGCCTTTACGAGATATCATTATCATTACACCAATATGACACTATATAAAGCTCTTTTAAAAGAATGCCTTAACTGAAAGCCAAGATATATGCTACCTCTTCCACTAAAGCTGTTGAAGAGCTGGACTCTGCATCACCACACCCCTGCTCTGCTGTTTAACTCCCTGGGCCCTCTCACAGATCCCTTCCCTGAAATGAAACAGTCGGCTTACAGGGAGATGTTTTAATTGTCTGATGGGCCATATGGATTACAGACCTGTCTCTTCCAGCAGGAGTCACTGTGGAGCAAAACAGGGCTGCTCGAGAAAACAACAGGGACAATCAACAAACCACCAGTGATCTAAAACATGTTGCTATACTTTCTCTTACTATGTAGACTTCTCTTTGGACAGTATGTGAACATACTAGTTCCTGAACAGTAAGAAGCACATTGTGCGGTTCCATGCACTTTTCACTATCACTTCATTTCTCCAGGAACAACATTCTCCTTCTCTCCTGAACTCATGTATGTGCTTTTCAATTATTGAAATTTAATAGAAACAAACCAAAAATTAAACCAACAACAAAAAACACAAAGTCGTCCCGACCCCTTTTGTTTCTGTCTCTTATGAAGGATCTAGCCTGCGTTTCATTTAACCTGTGTGTTGTCTAATTATTCTCCCCAAAGATGTTCACAGATGCAGGCTATTTGATCCTGGTTACTTTGTGTTTCCCACCAAATTGGCTGGATCCATTTTGGGATAACAAACTGTTTTTTGATCTTCTTTGAGACTTACATGGAGTTAAGTTTACATTGATCTCTGTGTTGGAAGAGACAATGCACGCCTCTTCTTCGGTCAAAGGACTTGTATCACAGCTAAAGGCCATATTCTGTGACCAAAGCAGGAATCTGTAATACATGCTAATCTTGTGACTGCAATAGATTTCAAAAACAATTACAAGGTGAACTGCAAACACAAAGTGCTGCCCTGAGAAACTATTTAGAATCAAAGCTTACATGTTGGAATTACTTTTCATCTGTTCTGAATTATTTAAAAACCCTGCTACTTACTGTTTGTGTACTAATGGCTTATAGAATGCATCTCTTATAATTTGACAATACATTTGGGGAAAAAATAAAACAACAAAGTTTTTTTGTTGTTGTTGTACAACAGTTCTTACTTAATGATACAATTTGTTTTAAACAATATCATTATTATATCTATTAAAAAGTCCGCCTCAGAACTACTGAATTTTGAATCCATCATTCTGGGCCTTTAACTTTTACAGCTCATGTTTAATAATTGAATTAACTTTTTTTTTTTTTTTACACCAGCACACTAATGATAAAATATTGTATTGTTTAGACCAACTCCAAGTCATTACCATTTACTGTTTTCATCAGATCAGTTTTTTTAATAAGCTGCCCATTTGAACCTGAACCGCTGTATTATTTGAAGCATGCTGTCTATCTCTGATATTCTGATCAGGACTGTATGTGACACAGCTGAAGTTTTACTTCGCTTGGCTACTGTTAAAGTGGATGAGCCACTGGCAGTTTAAACCAATGAAGGGTATTGCAGGTGTCAAGGCCTATCAACCCGCAGTGCTAACATAGTTCAGACTAACTGGGAACATAAAGCTGTCCTCTGTAAAGAACTAATCAAATCGAAATGTACTCAGGCCACCGCGAGGTGACTTTAATCACAGGATATGCTCTTTCATGCCTGACATTAATAGCAAAGCAGAACTGTAACAATGAGAAAAGGTCACGTTTTTAAGAACATGACTCACAAACAGGTTGTCACTTATTTTGAATCAGATTTATGCAGATTTCACATACAGCTCTGTAAATATCATGGCCGACATATAATGCAGTTTCTAAGGCGTACTACTGAGTGTTTTCAGAATCTGTATGTGCTGCTGTCGTATATCAACAGCTGGCTTTTAAGGGTAAGTTCAGGGGCTGGGGGCATGACCTAAAAATAACAAGACTACAATCCCAAAAAAAAGGTTAAACAGGTCATTTAACACTGTAGGGGACTCATAGAGTGACACGTTATGACTTCGCAAGTGTAACGTATTATGAATGTATGGATTACAATGAAAATAAAGTGCTGTAATTGAGTTGAATGTGCATTTTGTTATATTGCTGCTGATGATTGTAAGCATTGGCTCATCTGTATGTAAAATAATATACAAAATGAATAAATGATAATTGTGGTCGTCCACGAATGACTGAAGATTTGAGTCAATCGTGAGCTCATCCAGTTTGATTTCCATATGCTCCGTATCTGTAGCGGTCTAAGCCCAACAACAATGTGCTGGGGCAGAATGCAGTAAATGGGAAATAAAGCCATCTTGGAAGACTTGGATAAAACAACTGATCTGCACAGCAACTCAAGCACCAAATCTTGCAACAAAGGGTAAAAAAAACAAGCATATATATATATATATATATATATATATATATATATATATATATATGTGTGTGTGTGTATGTGTGTGTGTGTGTGTGTGTGCGTGCATGTCTGTGTGTAGTACTGAGAGGGTGGTCTTTCAGGTACCTACCAGTACATACATAATGAGTCTTTCCTCTCTGTCTGATAATCTTTGACAACGCTGTCGTCATTGTGGCCACTGGAGAAACGCACATACTAAGCAACGACCCTCTGAGCCTTTTATCTGCATGTGTACTCTCCACAGGCCAAATAAATAAAAGCCCATTTACACATGAATCAGCTTCCTCTGTGGAGCAGGCTCCGGAGACGTTTCTATTCTCTGATACCTGGAGAAATGGCAGCCAGGTCTGAGCTTGTCTCACCACAAATCATACAAGAGAAAAAAGCGACATGCCGGAAAATGGCAGATCAGCAAAATGGGAGGCTGTTTGTAACAATCAACAAAGGACTCCCTGAATGCAGACAGTAAGAAACATTGGTCTGTGATCAACAATGAGCCTTTATCCTTTTGAAACCATAAAAGACCAGGTAGTATTATACACTCTGAAACAGAGATACACTTCTGATAACTGATTACACAAGATACTTCATGGCCATCTTAAAGGAATTAAAGCCTCCCTTTAATGAAGTGTGAGTTAAAAGCCCCTTTATGACTCGCTCCTTCTCTGCTGCGTCCAGCTGTGTTATACTGCTCACATCAAAACGACCGCACAGACCACCTTGGTTGTCAAAGTGCACTGGGCTAACAACAATGACATCACACAAAGGCCTAGAACGGGAGACTTTATTTTTTAAGGCAACCCCGCTGAGCCTGCTAATAAAGGTGCAAATACACAACGCCTCATTTGGGAAACTGAATCACAACATTTTTAACAACATTAAATCACATCATGCTTGGCAACACTGAGGGGTAAGAAAAAAAAGGAAGAAAGAAAAGTGTATTTTAATATGAAGCTGCCGTTTCTCACGCAGGGTTTTTTCATTTTGAAAACAAAATGACAGGATTTAAAGGAGTACTAACCAATGTTTAAAATACATTTTCGTAATAGTAATAATAATTATAATATTATCAGTGGCACACCTTTTTGATTGGTATTTTTCACAGTAATTCAGGATATGTAAATATTTGAAATATAAAGCTACAGATACACTTTTATAGTTCACACGTCTGACTGCACCTAGATCACTGGAGTGAATTTGAAGTATGACAGTAACAAAGGGCTTACACATCAGGAAGCAGCAGCTACTTATAACCAATGGTGTTGTAACTTCTGCATATTCCAAATACAGTATTAAAAAAGAAAAAAAAAAACACCTAATAAATACAAATATTTTCAACATAGCAAAAAGAGACCAGCGATAATGTTTCTAGTGAAGAATACTGATTTTAAAACCTTGCTTAGCCTTCCATTAATTGATTGAAGATCATGCTATTTGTTTTAGCAAAGTGGTTTTGTGTGAAAAGAAGTTTTAATATGTACAAGTCGTTGCAGATTTTGGATGCTGACATTCAATTGATCTGAACAGCCAGAGACATTTGAAAGGAAGTGTGTCATATTTTTACAGACAGCAATTAACTAGGGAGTCCAACAAGCTCTGTTAAAAGCTTGATTTTCAAACTTTGGGCCCTTTATAAAATATTCAAACAGTGGCTGTATTCAGAACTGCTGCCGTTTAACCTAATTGAACACACACCACACAGCTTTAAAATATCACAAAAAAAGACCAATAATCTTACCAGCACTGGGAGGTAATGTGGATGTTTTTTTTACTTGTATTAAAATTTAGGCAAACTAATTTTCCAAGGGCCATATTTTCAGTGTTTACTCATGTCCTTAATTTCAACGTTTACTCCAGTCCTTAATTAACTCCTGTTTTTTAAAAAAAAATAGTAAGCAGTGTGGAGTAGTGGTTAGGGCTCTGGACTCTTGACCGGAGGGTCGTGGGTTCAATCCCTGGTGGGGGACACTGCTGCTGTACCCTTGATCAAGGAACTTTACCTAGATTGCTCTAGTGAAATAATGTATAATGTGATAACTTGTAACAATTGTAAGTCGCCCTGGATAAGGGCGTCTGCTAAGAAATAAATAATAATAATAAAAAGCCTGTTCATTTAACGGATCTAGAATCAGACAAATACTCTCTTGGTGTGTTCTGCTTTTCCTTTTGCAACATTAACATGATTTTTTTCATTAAAGAATGGATGAAACGCTTTTGGCCCCCAGTGTCTTACATCACCTTTAGGTATTTATTTTGAGGTATCCTGTGCAGTCTTTGTCAGATAGAGCCTGCCTTTGAGTGTAGTGCAGGATAGCTAAGCAGACTTCAGTTGCATTTTTACATTAAATATTCATTCTTTTAGTTTCATGTTTCACTCTAGGCTCTGTCTATCACATTTTTATTCTAAAATATAGTACAACACCCTGTCATCAGTAAATTCAGTAACTTGTAGACAGTGGAAACTTTATACATATCTCTATGGCAATTTGACAAGAGTGTGGAGATGATGTTTAACCACCTGATATGCATATAGATGGCATTTTATAGCTTTTCAAAAACCACTGCTTTATAAGGCAGTGTCTCCCTTGCTTGTTAGGAAAGTCCCTGGTACTGTACCTGACACCATTATTTAAAAATCTCTACACCGCAGAGTCACAAATATCAGGCTCAAAATAAACCATTATACTATAGATGTTGCTAACATTCCAATCTATGGTGCAATTTCTTTAATGTAACAAAGAGAAATATCTGCATCACAGTTAAAAGCACTTATGCCTTATGATAATTCATTCTATTCCCTGACATGCAGCAAATATTTTATTAATATTTCCAGAGGCATACACATACACAAAATAAGTAAAAACATTGTCTCTTTCTCTCTCCTGACTTTAGAATAAGTATTACACACCAGTGTTTATATACACAAATAATATCTGTGCACAGTTAACGCAAGCACGCAAGTCATTAGAGGTGCGAATCTTCTCTTGCTCATCCCTAAAGAGAGCTGCTGTTTATGAGAAGATTGCAAAGTTTCCCATCTTTAAAAGTGTGTGTGTGTGTGGATCACATGGTGACTACTGTATTTAACTTGCACACCACCATTACAGTTACGTTTAATGGAATAAATGTTTCAGCAGAACAAAATCCCATTTTCCACCCGCCCACACAGTTTAGAGATCCCCTCTTTTGAATAACAATGAGCGATTCTATGCATTACAATCATGCTTTATTGCCGTTGGTCAGATTTCTTTAAGATGAATGGTTAGTGTGAAATATCTCATAATGTTTTACATAATTAGACTGAAGATACCATCAGAAATGCTCTTCGGGAGCATGTGCATGCAAATAAAAAAGAAAGATGCAGACTATGACGGCAGAACTATGACTGCCGTGGAAGACACCGCTGTATTGCAAAGGGTTAAACAGAGCTGCAAGTCTAACTGAGCCAAAAGGTGCTTCCCAAGTCAATCAACAGATTTTGCTGAAAGATGCCAAGAGCTGTTAAAACTTATGACATGACCGCGCACTTGACAAAACGAATAAATCAATTTCGGTTGTCTAAGAACCCATCAGTACAGAAAACTGTATTACTTCATTCTCACTGAATATTATTACCAGAATCACTGCAATAAAGGTACACCATACAAACTTGCGATAAGATTAGATTTGCTGTCTTTACTAGCCGACTGATCTTAAATCTTTGTCAAGCTGGGTCTATCTAAGTGATTCAGCCTCACAGGCAACCCATCTCTGCGTGAAGAAGTGTCTTCTTTCTGTCCTAAGTCTACCTCCACTTCATTTCTAATCCTGGTTTCTGCACTGTGTTTAAAGTATTGTTTGGACTCTTTCCAGGCCCAGAATGTCCCTTTGGCATTGTAATGACCAGAGTTGGACACAGTTCTGCGCAGTCTCACCAGTGCATTATACAAATGCGTAATAACTTCCTTGGATTTGTACTCCACATTTTTGGCTATATACCCCACCATTCTGTTTGCCTTTTTGCTTGTTTCCCTGCACTGTGTGGTTGCTGACAGTGATGACTCTATTACCACACCAAGGTCTTTCTGTTGGTGAGTCTGTTCCAGTTCTACATCCCCCATTTGGTATTTGGATTCTACATTTTAACACTTCATATTTGTTGACATTAAATTTGATTTGCCACGTTTCTGTCCCGTTCTGTATGCAGTGTTAATCATTTTGGATTTCCTGGGTAACTGAAAGCGTGTCGGCCTCTCCCCCATGTTACATTATATCCGACAATAAAGAAATGTATAGGTTCACTGCAGACATGACCAATAAAAACATCTACGGAGATGAAAAGTAATGTGTGACCCAACCCTTTTGCATGGGAACTTTTAACAGGAGGAGATGTAACATTGGAGTGGATACTGAGGGGGCTGCTTCTAAGCAATAGCTCACTTAGGGAACAGAGTGTAATTAATGAGTTAGGCATGATAAGAGGAGTCTCTGGGAATGTGCTAATGGGGTCAGGTGCATGTACGCAAAGCAACAGATAACCTGCTAGCTGAGTTGCAAAGGGTAAACCTGTGTCGTGCACAATATTTGATGTTGTATGTGTGTGAGAGTAAAAACTTTATAGTCTCTGATTAGTACAGCTCTCTGTCAGTTAACAACACCAGTTTGTGTGTGCTGGTGAAAAAGACATAGGATTTACAGTTAAACAAAGGGTTCATGCAAATTGCAGTTTGCAATGAAGGAATATCTTGTAAACAGGAAATAAAAATGTTCAGTAGATTGAGCTTTGCATTCAAATGTAAATGAAACCTGATCTCCCTTACTGAGTTTTATAGTCACTCATTTACTACTAGATAATGCAAAAGCCTGCATACCAGCATGGATCCTTCTGTGTAACATATATAGACTTTTGTATTGCATGAAACCAAAATGTAGTGATTGTATTGTATTTGTGCTTTGTATTACTGGACAATAACATATGCACAGCACTCCAAAAACAATATGGTCGTCTGAGGAGTGCATGTTTGTCTGAACCTTGAATCAATACATTTGTAATTTAGGTCCAGCGGCTCTTTGAAATCACCCAGCGGACTTTCAGCATGCTACAAACAAGCAGCTCTGACTTCAGAATGCAGCCTGACAGCATGGTATAAGAAATACATCCACACATACTGTTTGTAGTACCACACCATGGCACACTGACTCTGCTCATTCATGTTAACTGACACATTATTCCTCGTGTTTTGTAACTGGTTGACATTAAAGTGCTATTGCTATTTATTATTGTTACCATGTTGTTTTTTTCCCTGTCGGAGTCTGCAGTACATTAAAAGACTTGACTGTAATGCATTTAGTTAAACACATTAGCTAAGATAGGCATTTAAAATGAAACATATCTTTTCCAAAAGCACCCTGGAGACACATTTCTCCATCACAGCAGCCATTTAAGAGCTAACAGAATGGACAGAAGTCTAGTTTCAGGAGCATCGCGTTATTAAAGGCTTTTCTATTCAAGCAATAGAATCCGAAGAGGGCTTTACCGTCTGGTAAGGCCCGTCTCGTGTCGTTAAATGTCCGGAGCCAAAGGCAAGGGCGACTAACATAGCGAGAAGGGCCTGATCAGACAGTAAAGCCCTCGTATGCCGGTTTTACTGCTATTAGAAAATGGATACGCAAAAAAAATGAAAACAGCACTAGTTTTTGTTGATACTGAACACAAACGTTTTCCTCATTATTCCAGTAATGTGGTTTGCTCAGAATTTCATGTGTTCTAGTAGCCTTCACTCAATCTTCATTATCCCAGCGGTAGACTCTGTTGTGTCACAGGTTTTTCAATCGCTTAAATAATACCTTAATACTATAACAAAACAAAAAAAAAAAAAACATTTAAATAAATACAAGTAACAGTAACTTTTTAAATTAGGATTTGAGTGCAGGTTCATGTATTTGTGTATATTTCAGTGTTTAAGCTAGCTGAAAATGTGTTCTTTTTAAATTTGAGCTGTTTTCTTCAGTTACTTGTTCACACTGTGCTCATGAAGTTTATGCCAAGCCTCCTTCCTGGCTTGTCAGAGAACAGAGGACCATGCCTGTGCTGTTATTATTACGATATGCTGAAATACAGTTGCTGAAAGTAATCAGACTGCATCCAGTTGTTTGAATTCTTCAACTATTATTTGGCTACTGGAATGCAACACAGTCCATCTCTGGGATAATGAAGCCTGAGTGAAGGCTACCAGACCACAGATGGAATTCTGAGCAAACTGCATTACTCAAGGAATAATGATGAAAACGTATTCTTCATTAGCAACAAAAACTAGTGCTTAATAAAACCACTGTAATCATTTTCTAATAGCACTAGAACCCTCATAAGAGGGCTTTACCATCATGAAATGCCCTCGCCTTCGGTTTGGGACATTTGACGACACGAGGCGGGCCTTAACAAGCGGTAAATACACCCTTTTCTTTGGATTCTATTGCTTAATTAAGACCCTCGTATTAACCAATCAGGTTAAAGAAAATCTCGGATCCACTTTCAAATCCTGATTATCTTTTTTTTTTTAATAAACACTTGCATTTGCATGAACCATTCACAGGTAAGGATTCTCTAGCTTCATCAGAATTCTATCTAAAGAATCCTTATTAAATTGATATTTCATGGTAGAAAAAAAGGGTGATGACAAACAAAGAAAATGTGCCAACTGTTATTAACAGTTCAGTGCCATGCTGTATGTCTTTTATTTAAATGTAAAGGGTCTGTATTATACCTTTTTTGGAAGTTTCTTCATAGTGAAATTCATATAAACAATTTTACAGTTGTTATTTCGATTATGTGAACAGCCTCTAGTGTCTGTTAATAAGATGCTGCACTGCAAAATCAAGTTGAATATTCAGAGGAGGATCAGCTTATGAAACACATTAGCAAACATTGCAGCAGATCTAGTGTAATGTGTACAGTGATATTGAACTGGTAAGAAATCAAAGATTCATAACATTAAAAGGGGTGTGAATGATCCCTTTAATACACTGACATCACATGTTTTTAATGCACAGGTTTCTAAGGAGAAAGGGGTTCACTATCCAGCATGTCAAGAACAATTCAGGCTTCAGACTTGTGTCCAGCAACACTCAAGCCTGGCTCTGATAACTTCTGTGGTATCAAACACTGCACTGTGATCTGATGAGCCATTAGGCAGTGACTCTTAAAAGAAGCTGGTAGAACAAGCTTGTCTTCTGTTTATACATTATCTCTGTTTTTTGTCCTTGGTCCCTCCAAATCTAGCTTGTGTGAGGCTCTTAAAAAAAGGCAGATAACTTAACCTTCTTCAGTTATTTTTTCCCTATCACTTTTTCAAGGCAACATGATGACATATGCCATGGGGCAAGTGTTTATTTATTAATTCAAATGATTTAGTTATACATGGCCTTTGGATGCGTTATGAAGGGTCTGTCACTTATTCACTTATCTCATTGGGGAATATATTTTCTTGGACCAGAAACATCCTCAACAAGCATTTTCAATTGCTCAACTGCCCACATATTATCAATTCTTCTCTTTGAATACCAGTTTGCAATCTCCTGACAAAGAGAAAAAAAAAAAGTTGTAATATGCTGAACAGAGAATAACTAAATCAAAAGACATTTTCAAAGTGCTTTTTTTAGTTTTTGTTCTTAGGTCTTGTGACAAATGTCAGTTTCATGCCTGCTAGGTGGCGCTGGAGACAATTATACAGGATGATGAAAGGTACTCGTTCACGTTCACCTGCTCTACCCTTGTGGATCTCTCTCTGGTATACATGGTGTATGTTGTGCAAAACCTGCAGCACCCTCAAAGTCTGCCAGATGTCTTCTCAGAATTAAAGTTAGCTTAAACAAAAAAGGCAAAATAGTATAAACAAATACGGTGGCAGTTAACCTTTTGAAATGCTGCTCCAACCCACAGCTGTATGCATTTTTTATAAACTGTGAGTCAGAAACAGAATACTATAAATCCCATGCTGAAACGCCTGTGCTATTGTTATCCTTGGCTTGGTTTACATGCAGGTTAGCAATTCCAAATTCTCTCTCTATTGTCATGAGAATTTGACATAGCACGCATATACCACGCTACAGGAAATGTGCACCCAAAACAGGGTACGGCTGAAGAGAGGGTGAATCACCTTCTCACACTAAAGCCACCTAAATTTAGTTGTTTTTTTTTTTTTTCTTGCATGGTAACAAGTTTGAAAGCTGTACCACATGTTGACGAGACTTCAGCAGCGAAGATCTCGTTTGTGACGTAACCTCGCGCAACTTTCGACTATAACTAAAGGCCGTACCAAGTAATTCTGCTGAACGTAGCCCTGGCAAGAAAAACCTTTTTATTCAGTATTTTTTTTTTTTTTTAACGAGACACCATTTATTCAACGTTTTAAATGATTGCCTTTCACAGGTGACTCCTAAAACAGCGTTTGTAACCCAACATAAATGTATTAACTCAGCATAGCGGAGGATTCAAGCCAGAGGTCTGGTAAATTGCTGCGGGCTACCAACCTCTAGAGAGGCCGTGTATAGAGTTGAAATAACATTTCATACACCTAAATCATAGGGCAAGATTTGTTTCACAGGAATGAAAACAAAACCTGTTGGTTCCATGAATTTCTTCAAATAGACAAATACAGCGCTTAATATCAGCTTGCTGCAAGTCTTACAGAACAAAGTTTTGGGAAATTGCAAAAAATGCCCAGGGTGGCATAAGCACTGAGGAGTTTGTAGAACTCGTTTAATACTGGCTGTTGGTAAACCAAAAACATAACAACATTATTCTGGCAAGAGCCTTGCATGGGCCCTGCAGAATTCACGGTCAGCTAATTATTATTATTATAACATTATGTAGTGGGGAATCTGGGAGAGTACAGTAGCCTATTGTACATTTACTAAACCAAGCCATTGTAAACTGCTCAGCAGCTAACTGTTTAATGTCCTAAATATACATATAAAAACAGGCACTATTTCACCCGTGCCTGTCCGTATGGCAAGGTCAGCCCTTTTACTGCACAATCAACACAGTCACCTCTAGAGGAGCTGTTATCTTCTCCAACAAGGGGAGACATTAGGCACAGCCCAAAGCTGGGGCACGAACCCTGGCTAAGCTTAAGACATTTATCTGACAGCATCAGCTGACACTCCACATACACATTCGCTCGCCTTGACCCTGCAGCATTTCACGATTAATCAAACATGTATCTCAGATCCAAAGAGCGAGGCACAACAAGCACAAGAAAAAAAAGGGATGTTCTCTCGATCTGGCTTTATCGACTGAGAGGTGTGTGCTGAACTTGGGAACGCAAATAGAATAACCTGATCAATATGTTCTCACTTGTCAGATGAGAGGGTTTGGAAGAGAGCTAACTTTAACCCTGCAGCGGCTAACATTGATCATGTAATGTTTTAATGCTGCCCTTGTTCGTCTGTCTCGACACATTTGAAATGCAAGTCATAGGAGGAGGGGTGGTGGAGAAAAATCATAATCTTTTAATGCCTTCTCCGGCATGCTGCATTTCTGTAATATAAAGGAGTGGGGTTTAACAAATGTATTGGAGCCATTATTCTGGGGTAAAATGTCAGCACAAGCAATTGAGACCCGTCTAGTACAGAGCTGCAAGTGTCAAGCAAGCTTAATAAAACATTAGAGAAAAAGGAGCTTTAAAAGTTAATCAAGGCAGATCACATACTGCTGTGTAAAAGAGTGAAGAAAAAAACCTGTCATCATTTAAATGAGTCACTCGGTTATAGCATATCTCCCAGCACTGTGTTTACAATTTATAATTTATACCTCCGAGTTCAAACACAGCTTTATCTACTTCCAGCTGCTAAGTGATTACACTTTTACAGCAGCAATGACTATCACTTTTACTTATGCATATCTCTCAAGCGGCTTGAATACTGCATACCCCCCAGGAATAACCAAAGGGGTTGGGCAAAGATGCCATATGTAGCACACACTATTGCGCTTATAGACTGTCTCAGACAAATTCATTTGTTATGCAAATCGCATCCCTAGCATGCATTCTGTAATATATATCTCCCTGTCGAAAGTGAATTTCGGTCAAGATGACCCAGATCTGACAAATTAGAGCACTTGAAAAACCCTGCAGATTCATCTAATCTGCAATTCTGAGTCGGATCGAGCAATTACGATGTGGCAGGGCAGAAGCCCTGCTGCTGTAAATAATGTGAGTGTGGGAATGTAAGTGTGGCAGGTATGGGGCCAAATCTGTCCCCGCCAGCGATCACAGGTGTGGCCATTCCCCAGTTAGGTAATTGAGTACTAACTGGGGAGTGGCCACATGTATAAAAGGGAAGGAGAAAGGTCTGGTGGAGGGAGTTTGGTGAGTCTCGACCTGTGTTTGTGTACTGTGTGCTTTTGGAGTCTGGAGTGAAGGCGAATGCCCAGCCTACAGGCACTGATGGTATTGCTAACCTTTTCTTTTGGCCCTGGTATCCTGTTTATTTGTTCCTGTTTATTTGTTGTTTTGCTTAATAAATGAGCTCTCTAGTGGTTAAACTGCAGCTTCCTTGTCTTTGAGTCTAATTCCTGCCAGTAGCACCTTGGGCCGTGACACTATCCTGTCACACACGGGTTTCAGTGCTTCTGATCATGATTTTATTATAAAACACAGCTTTGTTGTTATTGCTATAATTACTTGGTTCTGATGACTGTAAATCCTGGTTTCAAGATCTTGTCTCGTCTACTGGCTTCCAATGGGCCTGTGGGCAAGTCAAGCTAAGCTAGGTAGCGGCGTTGAAAACGAGCCATGCCCTCTCAACTGCGCTCTTCTGGGTAATTACAGGCAGCAGCCCATCAGCCGCAGTTGGATTAATAACCCTGAAACTCTCCATCATACCCTAACCTTGCCCATAATCACAGAGGTGCTCTGAGAATCAGAGAATCTGGGAATCGTCTGGCCTTGTCTGTAGAATTTCCATTCAATGCCCTGCAGCCAGGTTCAGTCTGCCCAGAAACTGTCTGCAGTTGCAAAATATCCAGTCTATGTTTTCTAGGGAATCAAGCTTTTCTTCTTTCTTTTTGCATGTTGTAAATGGCTGGCTGCAAATGTAAAAATTCCCTTGTGAAAAAAACATTAAAAAAACACAAAAAACAGCCTGTGATACTGGAGCACTCTGCCAATCAACGGGAACAATGGAAGTACAAACAATGAACCTATTCTGTTAAGAAATGACCAGGCTATTGTTGCAAAAAATAAGTAACCCAAAATCTCAAAGATAATGCACAAAATACAGGTAGACAATACAATTTTCAAATATAAAGCCAGTATTCTTATGATTCTTATTTTATGATTAGAAACTGAAGTTTACATTTTATGAAAAAAAAAGACCTTCAAGATAGAGGCCATCCCAAAAATCAGTGTCTCTAGCTGAACTTGCCCATTTCCAACACTACAGTACTGTATGTGTCCTCAGGAGTAAGACCACCCTCTATCAACGCCACATTTCAGTGGTTCCTTTCAGTGGTATTGTATGTGTATATGTATGTATGTGTATCTCTCTCTCTCTCTCTCTATATATATATATATAGATAGATAGATACAGCATATATATATAATATGCAGTTCTCAGAGAAATCTCATCCCTCATATCTAACCAAATGCTTCCCCTCTAAATGTCTGTATAACACAAATGAGCAGAGAGAACCAGCAAACCCTTCAGGCTTGTCCATGTTCCACACGTTACCTGAACATGCCAAGGGTCCGGATTGTTTAAAACCAGCACAGGAAAACAAACGCCTAATATTTGAAACCCTGTGCATTCACTTTTATGGGTCCAACTTGATAGTTGGGCTTTTAAAAATAGTTTTGTGAAACTTTTGTGAAAAAAAAACTACTGTGTATTAACAAGTCCAACAAAAATAAACAAAATAAAGCGATAAACGTTGGGGAAAAAACCAGCAATACCACTGAAAAATAGCGATTAACTAGGGATATCCAAAAGGTGCACGTTGTTCAACAACATGATAAGAAAATGGGGCTTTTGTGTTTACTCAAATTTCTATACATACTGTCCATTTCTGTTTCATTCTGCTTCCCTGGCAGGCCTTCTGATAGTACAGTAACCCATTTACTTCAGTGAATCCAGTTTGAATACACAACTAATAGTAATATGGAACATATTTTAAAATCTAAAGAAAGTCTGATTTCTGCTGCAATGCTAAAACCGACATAATAATGCCCTCTTTTACCAACATTTACAATGCTAATGCTCTTGAGCAGGTTTGCTTTGGGAGATCTGAATACTGAAGCTCAGTCTCATTTTGCAGGAATGCATCAGGTGAGGGATAACAGTAATATTTCATGAGGCTAGGCACTGACACACAATTTCTGATTTTCCACATGTAGCTATCTCTCCTCACAGCTACTTATCCTCCCAGGGCTCATAGCAAGTGCTTTCTGCTGCTAGTTAGCCACAATAGTTACCAGGTGTGGCACCGCAGTAGCCCGGGGCATGGGGAGGTACAAGCTAACAGGCTATTGGGAATGTCAGCTCTTGCTCATTATCATGATATTGTAGAGCAATTACTGTGGGGTTCTTTTACAAGGCTATTATAATTAAATGGCGTGGAAAGTGTACTTTAAATGATTGCTTGCATTCATATTGGTTTTCAAGTCATAAGCTACTTCATAAAGGGTTCAGAAAATAATTTGAATGTGGGCCTACAGGGATCAGGGAGCTGAAGTGATCCTCTTTGCGATTCTTGTTGATTTATAGCTCTACTTTAGTGTTAAAATAATAACTGGGTCAGAAAGTATAATCGCAACGACAAATTGCTACCATATGGGAGGTAGATATTACCTAAGCAGGCACATGTTTGTTTTGAACAACGCTGTCTAATACTCACATACTCAAGGATGATTTTTCTAGCTTTTTACTCAGTGACTAGGGAATCTAAAATTGCAAGCAAGCAAACTAAAAACAGTTTAGTGTGGCATACCACCGTAAAAAGCATCGACAAAGTGTTGGAATGGCAAGGACTATGCAAGAAGGTCAAGATGTTATAATATAAAATACATAAATAAATAAATAACGGTCACTTAATGCCATAGTTTAGACTGCATTAGCAGTGACAATCATGTGAGAAGTGAACTCACGAGCTGAGCAACAGAATGCTTTTTGGAGTCCTAAGTGCTAGACAACTCATTCAGCAACATGAACAGTAATAGCATTGGTTTCTTGGAAAGCAGGATGGCACATTTCAATTCTGAGTAGTGTGAAAAATATTTTGCTTCAGTGAGTCCCATACAACTCATAACAAATGAGATTGTCAGAGCTTTGAGAAACCATGTGTTTTGAACTCTGCATTACCAGTATCTGGACCTCTCTATAGTACACTAAATGTATTAAGATTAGTGTTTAAAACTAAACCATGACTGAATCCTGATCCACCATATCAGTAACTTCCAACTCAGGCAAGTAGCAACCAGAACCAAGAACTGTCAGCCTATAGTGCATCGCAACCCATAGCTACCCTGGTCTTTCAATACTGAAATGTTAAGCGGTACAATTACAATATGAAGGGTTAGGATTTTTATTCTATACAATATATCAATGGCTTGTGATTTTTAATGCCAATTTAGAACTAAGGTTATAGTAAAAAATGGGCACCCTGTAATGTAGCATTTGGCCACCGTGACCATCACTTTGCAAAAGGTACCCTGGGAAGGGTGCTGTGCTTGAACTCAGTGCCGCACTTCTAGGGAGCCAATGAGGGAATGGAAAGCTTGCCTGACCTGACACTTGAAAGTTGTCCCAGGTTATTAATTGGCTGAGAGAAGTCACAAACATAATGAACGCATTACCCTTCAATCCCATTAAAAAGGTGGGTTCAGGCAGTGGCACAGCACTCAAACCATCTTTATCATCACAGCTGACCCGTGAAAGAGCACATCTTATAACACTACCAGTCATTTCTATCACTTTGTTTTTTTTAAATAGAAGAACTGCAGGTGTACCTGAGAGCTTAAAGCATTTAATGAACTATGCCCACAATGTGAGCACTCGATGCTGTGTAATTATAGCTTTATACTTTAAATAGAGCAAATGAGTAGTCAGTAATTACTCCATTACTACTGGCTGCTATTGCCCAATTAGCATACAACTCAACTTTTTATTTTTTTAAAACCTATTGGTATTTATCATATATTTTACGCTGTCTAGGCAGATGCATGAGAGGTGTGATAATCTCCAATTACTGCAACACTATGCCCCAGTAGATTTAAGAAATTCACAATGTGACATTTCTTACATCCACAAGGGGAAGGATTTTGCAGGGGGACAGGTTAATGGTTACACTCTCACTTA
Source organism: Acipenser oxyrinchus oxyrinchus (assembly GCA_030684275.1). Classification (NCBI taxonomy): domain Eukaryota; kingdom Metazoa; phylum Chordata; class Actinopteri; order Acipenseriformes; family Acipenseridae; genus Acipenser; species Acipenser oxyrinchus. The sequence goes on from CM060248.1 coordinate 6,531,493, forward strand.
GATGTCAGACATGATCATGCGAGGGATGTGATGACTGAAACAGAAAACTTAGTGAATCTAAAAAATATTAAAATATATATCAGTATTTCCTCCACAAGTTGCTCTTTAACTTCCTTCACACATAGGTATGGAAGTAAACCTCTATATTCTGTCTGGGGATTCTCTATAAAGACATCAGATTTACCCCTGTAGCTCTACACTGAATATATAAAGAGCTAGCACAGAGAGTTTGATATTGATGTGTTGGAATTGTCTTCTAACGTTCCTGAGGTGTTCTTAGTCCTTGTTGTTGGTTCTTGCAGCTGTTGTTTTATATATATATATATATATATATATATATATATATATATATATATATATATATATATTTTCTTTGACATTGTTCCGCACTTTCTTTTTAGGTTATATCCGTAAGTGTATATGGAATGAGGAAGCAACTCGCTAGATACAGAAGACTGCAACCTCCTCTCTCAACCAAGTGACAAGCAAACAGGCAGGCAGAATGAGGAGACAATATCCCATCACCAAGTCCCTTCTTCCTTCTACAAAGAAGACAACACTGTAAGAAGGAAGCATTAAGCGAAAGAAAAGGAAAACCCAACTGCCAAAATTACTCAAAATATCTTACAAAAAAAAAAAGTGGCCAAGGTTGTCCTCTTGAATGGACGCGGGAAAGTAAATATTGTAAACTTAACAGTTATTATCTTTTAGAATACAATGTGACCTTTACATGTTCACAGCTAGTAATACAAATCCTGTTCTTTAAGTGTAATAGCAATTGTTGAGTTTCGACCCTTTGACTGCAACTTCTCCCTCGGCAGAAATAACTCCAGGAAAGCTGATTTGTGGCTTTGAACTTGCGAGTTGTGATTGCTCTGTGTGGCAGGGTTGGGTCTGTTTTGACATCCGTGGTGAAAATGAGCAGAAAATCGAACTGTTCCATATCAAGGAGTATTTTTACTACTGCTAATGTGACTTAAATACCTTGTTCCACAGATGAGTAGCCTGGCACCTGCTGCATGAGAACTAGCCAATTACGGCTCAGTGTCTCTTATTTTCTGATTCAATTAGCATGCTTCAGAGCTTTCCAGTTTAATTGCAAACTACTTCACAGTTAGCTCTCTGATTAATCATTGCCCATCTGCAAGCCATCGGAAAACTTGGTGGAACAAATTTGTGTATTTTAGAATGTTGGGAGCTTAGCAAATCAAACCTGTTTTGCAATATAAAGCCCTAATTCTGTTTGCCCTTTTCAGCTGCACTTGTAAGGAGCCCTGTGTGATTAAAAAGGAAGTCCTACAATAATATGCTACATTATGCATATAATCACTGCAAACACTGCAGAGGAAAAAAAGGGGGGGGAGAGACGGGACGGGGCACTTAATTGTTTCAGTTAATGAAGTAATTTGTATTTTTTTTTGGGAGGGGAGGGTCCAAAGTAATGTATTTGGAATCAATTTATCTCCATTATAATATCATATTAAGTAGTGTGGAAACAATTGTGTCACAATGACATCATAACAGCTGCTGTGTTGTGTGTAGCCTTTCTTTTAATGATGGAGTTTCAGGGGATATAAAAGTTAATTTAATGATTACCGGATTAACATACACAGATAATTGGAATAGCCTCTGGCTGTTAATATTTTAATGTCAGTAGAGGCTGGTAGGTAGCAGACTCTAGGATAGGAATGGCATGATCTGGACATACTCCTTCAAACTACTGTTCACTGCAGTGTTGTCCATGTGCCACATGCACTCATTTCTCACCTGGCTCCAAAAATGTATTTGCTTTTTGTTTAGAACACTTAAGGAAACCTTGTTTCATCTTTTAGTTTTAAATCTAACATTTTAATTGATTACTTTGTGATAAAGATATTCTTGATTATTTATCAAGAAAAAAAACGTACAAATCACATATGAGACAATCAAAATTCCAATACATCTTATCCTGCGTACAGATGTCACCCCCGAGCATAGAACAAACACAATTCTAAAGTGAAAAAAGAATGTCAGTTTTTCGTGTTTAATAGTAGTTCCTTACTACAAGCTTATTCTTTTGTAATTTACAATAAAATAACCCACTTACGATAATTGGTTTGGATGTCTGTAGTTATTTTATAGGTTTTCAAACCTCCTGTTCTTATAAACTAAATACAAATCACTGTACTCTACTCACTTGGGACCTTCTGATTAACGCTGTTGAAAAGCTGCTTCTTTTATAAGTTATAATAAGTGATGTGCAGGATGTCTCTCATTGTACTGTATGTACAAAACGATGTCTCTCATAAAAAGAAACCCCCTACACACAATGTATTCTACAACACCCAAGATCACCCAAGTCAATCAGAGAGCTGGCATGTCTGCGGTTATGAGAGTGCATGGGACCCGTATATAACCAATTTATTAACTTCATCAAACCCAAAAGCTCTTGTGAGAAAATCCAACCAAGACACAGGATTCAGATATGCACCCCGCCTCTCAAAGGTTAATTTCCCCCATCCTAGTTCAGAGAATGAGGCCTCGTTGGAAGTGAGCATGCATGCTTAATGATCCAGGAAGAAGTAAACTAACCCTAGAATCTATTAAAAACACATCAGCAGGGGTTGAAAGTAAAAGCTGCAGTTGTACTTCAAGCTCTGAACTACTGTATCGTTTGGAAATAGCACAGGAGCTATGGGGCACACCCCACCTGGTTACAATTTTAATTATTTATCTTTCGGTTACTAGCGTTACTAAGAGTATTCATTTACGTTTAATGATTTGCACGTGAATGCAAAACAAATATCAAGCCATGTTACCTCAAATAATGGTACAGCAAACTTTCTATAAATAGGAACACAATGACATCATCCTTAAACATACTTCAATCACTGTTGCATGCTCTTGATCATACATAATAAGAAGCTCTATGGGATGAATACAATACTAAACACGCTATAAAGCTGGTTGCTGATTTTAGCCATGAGAATACAGATAACCGGCCCTTCGATAAATAAACTGAACACTGTGAAGTTCAGTTTATTTATCGGCTTACACAAACTTTTTTTTTCACAATTAAAATCTCTTTTACTTGCTGTTTTCAACATATTATTGATTTTAATTGAATGGTGTAATTGTTAGCAGTTTTGTGTATGTGACATGCCTTGGGATCCTTACACAAATGTATTTTTTTGTGGTTTTCTTTGCCTTGCATTGTACAGTGCTGCGAGATACTTTTTGTATGAAAGGCGCTATATAAATACAATTTGATTTGATTTGAATTACTCTGCTCTGTCTACAGGACCTTCAACTCCTGGGCTAGAAGCTGAAAAGCACACTGAGGGGTAGCATGCTGACAGGCAAACAGCCTGTGGAGTGAACTTGCTCCTTCTCATCTCCCCGGTCTGCTTGCAGAAGCTGCCGTGGAGTGCAGAGAGAATCTCAGGAGGGAGTGTGAATAAAAAGAAGCAGGCTTGAAGTCAAGAGTTTCTGGTTATAGAATATAGGGAATACATGAAGAGCAGGCTCTGGCTGGAGACAGCTTAATATGAAAATCACATAGCCTTTACTGAGCGGATCAAGGGGCTCTCGAGTGATGACATCATCACCGCGTGGCCCAGGCAACAGGGAAGGGGGACAGCTCCAGTTTGAACATATAGAAATGTAGCATGTATTTAATACAAAAACATAAAGGCATACATTGAATATGGAATAGTTAGACAACACAAACACACACACATACGTACATACATACATACATATAGTACAGATACAAATTATGGAAAAGACAAATGATTTACAGAACGACTAGGGGTGGCAATTTTATTGCCCATTTTTCCCTCACTCAGACCCCCTTACTTACTAAATACCTTGGTATACCTGAATAGATGTCGGTACTGAACATAGAGTTACACTAATTAAATGAGATGCTAAGTTTCTTGAGAGGTAGTCATACCTCTCAATTTCCTCCATAAAATGCCTATCAAGATATTAACAGAAACACCATCAAACAAAATACAGATCTTCAGACAATAACCCAGTTTAACTCTAGCACGGAACTGAACTCACAGAAACTTGCTGCCCTTGTTGAGAAACTTGGTGTGGGTATGAACATGTTACTTAGCAGTCAGTTACCACACTGTTCGACTTCAAATTCACTTACAATAGCAGCTAGTACAAATAACTGCTATAATAGCTACTCTTTAATGCATTCACTGCACCTACCTTTAAATATAAGTCGAACCAGTATATACTGTAAGAAAAAAAAAAAAAAAAAAACTTCCTGGAATGTTATACACCACAATTCACAGCATGTCTTTTTAAACTATTAATGTAGACATGAAACAATGGGTGAAAATAATGTACTTTGTGTTCAAAACCAATAATGATGTATAAGCTAGTGGTTGTAAAATAATGCAATTCCAATATGTCAAATCTCTGATTTGGCCACAATTTGCATTGTTATAATAGGTTATTGACTGACTCAAGGTTGAGGGAGGCCAAGGCAGCAGCCTGTAATGACTGCTTGGTGCAAGTTTATTTCAAGTACCCGAGGTTCACTCACCCCCAGCAATTTCATCAATAACCAATCTGTATCCCTTCTATCTCCTCTGAAACTCCAAACCAATAATGTCCGACTTTTTTTTAATTATTTCAGTATCATACAAACATTTCCCATGGAAATCAATATAGGTGCGATCCATTAGCCCAAAAATCTGCAGCACAAACATATTAAAAATATTGATTCACTAAGCTACTGGAGTTCTGATTGACTTTAATGTTTGTAAGCAGCAATAGAGGAATTCTAATGACTGAAACAAACTTTTTAATTAAAATTATGGATTTGAAGCAAAAATACTCCTATTTTCTGATTTTAAAGTAGCCTAACGCTGTTTAGGTTTATTATACAATAACCTTACAAAAGGAAACAGACAAAACTCAATTCTCCTCACTGATGAAATCGTAGCAGATACCAGACTATTGTTTAATAATGATCTGAACAGACATATTACAACCCTTCCCTAATGTTTGAAGCAAATAAGATATTTACCTAGGGGGATGCTGGGAATATTCCATGCTGAATCTATGTGTTCATGATCAATCCTGGGGTTATGATTTTATCATTTTTATATACAGTATATATATATATATATATATATATATATATATATATATATATATTTTATTTTTTTTAAAGTAAATAAATAATTGAATCTGAAAATGTATTTGTAAAGATCCAGAAGTTTTTATACTACCAAAGGTCTCCAGCTGATTAAGTTTCCTAACAAGACAAGACTTTGGGCAATTCGATTATGGTACATTAAATATTGCATTCTTCAACTGATGTGTAGTGCGTTTATGACAATATCAGTCATTATAGAATTTCTTCAGTCATGATAACATGATTACAATTCAGATTCAGTGTAATTTCAGTTGAAACAATATGCAGCAAAACAGCTTCAGGACTGTGTGTCAATCAGGTTTAGCATTTGTTTATAAGAACAGCATGCTTAAGGCACGTACATTGTGTTCCAGTGTGGCACAAATCCACAAAACAAAATCTTTAATTTTAGGACTTTCATAAAATCCCCTCTTTTGTCTCCTGTGTGTATTTGTACAAAACCTGCTGTACCAATGTTTTACTGGTGTGTTGCATTCAGTAGAAACGTGTAAAACACTGTGTAAATACACTTTGTTTTCCAAACCCCTTTTTAGCAGTATGCCACTTATTAAAATATGCCCACGCACACTCCCTGAAAGACAATGGAGAGCACTGTGCTTACTTACAGAAAACCCTTAAGAGAATGCTTGTAGGTTTGAATGGTTGTTTGTGCCCTGATCAGTCAAAGGCTCAGAAGGCATATGCAATGCTGCAGAGTCAGCCGGGATCATTTGAAAAGGATTTGCAGAAAAGTGTGAACCATGTATTAGAAGATGGCAATATTCCACACTTTTAGCCTGAGGTTTGTTGCAGTCTTACAGTCCCGGTCGATATATAGAGAATATTGCATGCACAGCGTTCTGTACGATACAAGCTAATATGAACCACATGAGAGGTTAATCATTCATGTTAATCTATATGTTTTAACAAGGCCAGAGCAGCTGCCCATGAGTAGGTACAAGTTGTATCTTACAGAAACCTATACAGTATTCTATAACATTTTGTGAAGTGAGAACAATTAAACAGTGTGTCTTAATGTGATATACGACAGAAGCCATCTGATACAAACTACCTGACACAAATACGTTTTAGATGGCTGTATCACATTAATAGCAGGGTTTACACTATTTTATATTCTAGTTGAATCTCTCTGCTAACTGCTTTTTACTCTAGCTTGGGAAGTTCACATAAAGGTTGATAACTTCATTTTAAAACCACAAATACTCCAGTTAAGATTTTCCTCTCCACGTTTATTTCAGTGTTGGTTTACCTTTGCTGAACCTTGTGGAGTAATGTTATTAATCACCTGGTAGGCAGTGTTATTGTTAGCTCTCAAAAGATTAAGAAGCAGATTATGGCTAAAATTAGCTTTGCTCAGGGCTTTGGCAACTCTGCATAATCATATTAGACAAGCAGGCCATTATTTCACTTACCACAAATCAGAATCCTCTTTCCCTGGTTACCTGTTTTCTGAGCAATTAGCATCTACCATAGCATGTTGACATCATTACTTATATGGCTATACTGCAAGGAGCATTGACACTGTGCAAGGGCTCAGCACTGCTTTTAGGCTTGACAAAACAATGCAATTGTTTTTCCACCATGTTTTTCGAAGGCAATGTGCATTTTACACACACTGTTAAATGAATGAGACCTAGAAAACAGGTGCGCACCAAACTCCCTAGTAGTCTACTTTGCAGAAGCAGTGTGTCCAGATAGCTAAAATATAGAAGAATGTAGTGAATTATCACAGATAAATTATATACCGAGCATCAAAAGAAACTTATCACTATTATAACACATTTATTAAAAAAAAAAAAAAAAAATGACGGATATTGACAAAATGTTTTTGGTTTCTTTTTAATCACTCGATCACTCATCCTTGACCATGACACGCTTGAGTGGCTATGACTGAAACACCTGCACTTAATCACATAATTAGTGAGACAGTTGATTGGACACTGGATATGGAGTGATTTCAGCTGTTGAATTGCAAGCTTGAATAAAAGCAATAAAGAAAATCACAGAAAAAAACAATATGCCATGTCTATCAAGAGAGCAGCGCCTTCGTGCAATCGGCATGTTGTAGGTTGGACTAGGGTAGGGTACTGTGGCCAGCCGTCTTGACACACTTTGTGAATGACAGGCCACAAACTGGGAGACCAAGAGTCACAACACCTGCCCAAGATCGATAGATCATTTTGCAGCATCTTTCTGATGTCAATTGTTAATCAGCACAATAAAATGTCACTGCACCTGCTCTAAAACAGAGTTTGTCATTTTTTGACCACATCTAGTGAGTTTTATCCAAATATAAGTGATACATTTCTTTTGATGCTCAAATATAAGTGATAAGTTTATTTTGATGCTCAGTATATTTTAGTGTAAAGTTGATTGTAGGACACTGGAGTGTTAATCAAGACCAATTTGGAAACATACATACATACATACACACACAAAGAGAAAATGTGTGTACCCTTATGGCCACTAAAATGGCAAGTGCAGGTATGGCTCCAGCCTACGACTAAATTACTGTGTAATCAAGGAAACTGTGCTACATAAATGCATGTACAACAGGTACTTAAACAATCATATCAATCATTGCAGTCTTTTGTCCGCCAACAGCTTCGCTCATGTTATTTTTTTTTCTAAACCATTTTCAAAAACTACAAGTAGATAATGTAAGAGTACGTCATTATCAAGAGATTAGCTTCCAACGCTTTCAGGCCCTGCTTGTTTTCTGCTTTATTGGCAACATTTCAGCTAAAGGACAAAATGATGTTTCGATTTGTGTCATTAAAGCTACCAGCATGCACTGCAAACTCAGTGTTATCAGTGTTCTCCAAAAGCAGCCAGGGCAGGAGGTCTTTTATGATAGCTTTGGGAAAATGAAAAGTGTTTTTTTTTTAAGCAAACAACATGCCCACATCAATCAAGCGTGAAGAGTATTCCTGCTGTTATTCTAATCACTACATGACAAATTTCATCAAAGAACACACTAATAGCATTAATAGGGGCACAGCAATTTAGGCATTTATGTGCCACACTGATTACTGATCTGCTGTTTATGACCTTGTTGAACCAATTACTGTACATATGAACTTTGATTTAAATGCAAGGAAAATGCCTTCACATGTGGAAGCAGGCAAGAGTTACCCCCAGACTTAAAAAAAAACGGAATCAACAGGTCATCAGCACTTACCGACCCATGAAAACATCTGCTCATGGACAACTGACAAGCTTATACATGACATTACAATTCAATTCCACAACGAAAATAAGATTTTAGATCAAAACAACCAAGTGTTCATGTATTACAGAACTTTTCAAATAGAGTTGCAGTATCCTTGGTTAAAATCTCTCGAGGCAGCATTCTTTGATTTAACAATCTGGTTTGATCTTGTTACCAAAAGACAACTTACACTGGAATGCCTGTACGGCAAGGAGACGCAGAGACCAGAAACGCTACAGTTAAGCACTCATGCGCAATTTTATTTACACAATGCACAAAAACAACAAACACACAAAAACCACCACACCGTTCCTTCACCATCACAATCCTCAAAACTAACCGCCATGATCCCCCGCCCCACACACCTGTGCACCGGCAGGGCTTTTACATTGTCACAAGCCGTTTACAGTCAAGTCTGCCATTGGCTATAATCCAAAAGGCACACGGGTGTAAATTATATACCGTACACGTCTCCATGCTGGCTTCAAACCGGACATAAAGGTCTACAAGGAATATTGCCTGGCAGACTACTTGTTGAAAACAATATGAATTGAAAAAATTCCTTAAAATTTGAATTATAGATAGTGGGGATGGATTAAGACCTTGCTTATTCATATTAATATAGTGCACTACTGTGTTTTACATGGATATGCTGCTTTGTGTCTCTGTGAATCACTTGGAAACAGGTAAACACGTGTTTTGTATATTTCAAGCGGCTATCCTGGTGACTGATCTAATTTCTTATCATAGTTTACGATTAAAAAATCACTAAGACCAGCATCATTTAAGCAACACTTGCTTATGCAGCAGACTACAGTTGAATGATTAACATTTACCGTTTGTTTACTGATTTGAATGTGCATGTTTGCTCTGTTATCAATAATGATACGCGTCTTGAAGAGTACTTTTTGTTTTTCATTTCATAGTAAAATATATTTGGTCAGACAGCACATGTTTCACATTTCTTCCTTACATGGACTCTGGCTGATTGTGACAGGATGGCTGAGTGGGTGATGTCACAGACCAGGAAGTTGACACACACAAGTACTGCGGGTGAGTCGCCAATGCAGTCTTACTTTTATTATAAATAAAATGTTTACACAAAACAAAACACTTTACCAAAGAAAATGACACACTGGTTCAAACAAAAAACAAGTACCGTGCTGGTCGAAATCCAGCACGAGTAGCAATTGTATTTATTTTATATCTTACTTTTTACATTCCTCCACTCTGAACAACCCACCCCAATGAACAACCCGCTCTTTATATGTACGCGGCCATCTCCAAATTGGCAATCACTTCATTCATTTGGAGATGGCCACATTATGGGGGAATGTCAACCCCATCCATGCTGTAAAACAATAACAACCACTTGTTTCAAATGAACACAAAACAATACATACCAATCATAATAGTTCATTTCCCACATATGTACACGCGGGGCTCTGCCCTGCCACACTGATATATGTAATCATGTACTTTCTTCACAGCACAAGCACCACAAAATGCTAAACATTTAAACAAACTTCTTTGGAAATGATGCAGAATTATGTATTTGTATATGAAAATAAGTCATTTAATTTAGAAGCACTGGAAAACCTTTGAAATATTAATGCATATTAATTTTTTAATACTGTATTTCGTTTTATACGTTTCACTTTTAGAAATAGGAAAAGAGAACCTGAGAACAAATCTGAGAACACCAAGACTGGAACACTGAGGCTAGAAATTCCGATCCCTATTACTCGAGGAAAGAATTCTACCCTTAGTATTCTGTTTAATGACAGAGTAACCTGGTTTAATTTCATCTATTTTCTGAAAGTTCAGGTGAGTGCTACAACAACTTATACATCTGAAACATGAAGTAAGGCCCAAAATATAAAACATAGCGGTTTACACAATTTATCACTTGAGCTGCTAAAATCCAGACTCTATTAAGAGTAACACCTGACATACAATCCATGTCAGGTGCTGGGTCCTTTCAAAGCATGTCTTTTGCTTTTAAGCACCATCAAAACAATTTATTTAAATGCATTACTTTATTATTTATTGATGGGTACCAATCAAAGCTAAACAACAGAAGAAGAAAAAACATATTGGAAAAGCATGTTTTAAAAGATGAACTCTATGCTTTCCTGTTTTGTATATCAAATGCTTATGTTTTAAAAACATTTCAGTTTATATACTTTATACTAAAATGTTTATTTTGATATCCGTCTTAAGTATATACTCATACAATTAAACATAACATCAAGATATGAAAACATCTTGGGTGGTTTCAATACGTACATTAAAAAAAAGAAACAGACTTTTTAATTTGTTTTTATTTTTTAAGAAGAAAAGACACTATCACAGGGTTATAGATATATTGAGCCATTTGTGGTAGCATTAGTGGTATTGACCTTTTAGACTATTTCCTAACAATAATGATATCCACTATTTTGGCCCACATATTAACATGAGGAATTGTGTTACTCCATGGGGTATGCTTAATTAGTTGTTTGTGTGGCATGACCATTCTTTTGAAGCAGGAAGAGAATCAAGAGACAGAACCAAAGAAGTGATTGAGTTTATTTCCAGTATTTAACACTATTGCACAATACATAGGAGCCCGGCTCCAGTTAATATAAACTCGAGAATGACTCACACAATTTACACTGATCTTCCAACAAGCACTTATTTCTTTCATTCTGTCTTTTTAGTTCTTTTTTATTATTATTTATTGATGACCTGTAAAAAAAACAGAGCTGCTTGTTTTAATCAATCAAGTGACAGATAAAGAGTTGGAGGAGAAGTCAAGTCGCTGTGTTTGAACCAACAGTACTGAACAAATAAACCAACAGCACTGAACACATTCACAAGTGGTTAGGTCACCTCTCCATAGCTGTATATCAAAAAGTATAAGGGAAAAAAATCAATGTTCCAAGTTTAACAAAAGGACAGGAAACACCATGTCCTCCTTTACTTTTCAATGGACTTGAAATGACTGTTGACAAATCACTAGGCTGTATAATAAAGCCAACAGTGCAGACGTTATTCATAAACTGTATTTGAACGTATGTAGGGCAAAAAATATAGAACTTAAAAGTGAAAGTATTTATTCAACACTGATGTTACTGAGACATTGTTTTTGAATGTTTATTCATATGAAGTTGATCTAATGACTTTTAGAAGTAGAAGGATGTACTTTAATACAGTATGAATAAATGAGGGGAGACAGAGCTTTCTGTAGCGCCGCCCCACGACTGTGGAACAAGCTGCCCAGATCTACTCGAGATTCTGAGTCTGCGGATATTTAAATCTCACTTAAAGACACACCTTTTTAAGATAGTGCTTGCTGATTTATTTTAACTTTTGATTTGTTTTATTGAACTGATATTTTATCTGTACCTTTGTATATTTGTGTTGTTGTTCTTGTACAGTGCTTTGGGTATGAGAAAAGCACTCTATAAATAAAATGTATTATTATTATTATTATTACTTTAGCAATATTCCTTACCAAAACTTAGTTTGACCTCACAGTGGGTTATATACTAAAAACACTTGAAGAGCAGTCACAATGACTTTATTTACCCCACTTACAGCAAGGACTACATCACACAAACCCAATATGCAAACTGTAACAAGTCTTATACATTACTGTAAAAATCAAAAGTAGTGATCTTCACTAGCTCTGTCACACCCAGCAGAAGTGTCTACTTCTGGCTGGTCCACTACTTGCTAGATGTCATAATGAAGTGTTGCTACATGGATGAGCGAGGGAAGGTTCATGTTCACAATCCTCCCCAAATACAAAGCTTTTTTTTTTGCTTTGTTCCAGTTTATTCATTTGAAAATACATTTACATATGTTAAATGCCAAATACAAATATGTTTTTTAAATTGGATCTTGTAAGTAAAACCATTGCAGTAGTGTTAAAGAACATAAAACAGTTTGTTTGTTTGTTTTCTTTAATACCTGTTCCTCTGAGCAAGTATTAATGCTGCAATTGTGGCCGATTTATATTAAAAGAAGAAATCTGAAAGAAATCATTGGAATGAGGTAGGAGTGGTAATGGCCAATAGGTCACTGCAAAGCTGTGCTGTTGCTGCCTTCCATGAGCAGTGATCTGGAACGAAGTGTGGCAGAACGGCCAGAAACCTGGACTGAGGCCAAGGCCTGAATGCTGCTGGGTGTTGCCGAACCCCCTTTTATTTGTACATTTTCATTAGGCAACGCAAATAAGTAACAGAGCAGCAAATCCTGGCTGCAAATGTTGGACTTGTAACCCTTAATACACATTATTAACCAAGCAGTGATTAAAAACGATGAAAATAGGGGTAAGCATCTCCTTTGAAGGAACTACGAAAAGACCAAATACGTTATTTTTGTGCAGATATTGCAGAGCTGTCAAACACTAGAGTTACCATCGTGGTTGCCGTCTATATATAGAAGGCCTATGAGTTTGAAGTAAAATAAATAAATACATAAATTAAAGAATACAAAACAGCTTTAATACTGCTGTCTTACAGTTTTGCACTTTGTTCTTTTATTTTTTCAAATATTTAGGTAAAATCGCTAAACGTTGTGACAATCAGGGACACAGATGGATTACAGACAGACAACACAGATAAAAGAGTATTCATTTTGTTCAAGTATGTATTAAAAATGAATCAGTTTAGGAGAAACTTACCTTAACAGTTAATAGACTATTGATTCCTGTCAATAAAAATGTAAACCAATCCATATTTCATTATAGTGTATAAACTTATATATTGCATACAAATAAAATCTGTAGTTTTCATTAATCTATTTCCAATAACAGTTCAATACATGGTACGCTATTTTCTCAAAACTATTTTATTAAAGCTCACTGCTTTCTTTCTTCTTCAAACATTGTATCTCTCAGCAACAGCTCCTATTTTTTATCTTTGTGTTCAAATAATACATTTTTGTTGAATACACACACATACACACACAAAACCTGAGAATGATCAAAAAGGATGAGATTAAACAGGCTAAAGCGAGAACAGCCCTTCTGTTACCACATTGTTTCCATGGGGAAGCTCTGCTGTGGGCACAGGTTAACCAGATCTGTACCAACTTAATAGAATGTTGCGATGGGTCTAATTGCAAAATAGATGAAAAACCTTTGCCTCAGAGTATTACGATTTACTGTAATTGGGACGCAAAACACCGCTCCCCCACCAAATCTCCATTCAAATAAAGCCATCATGCAAAGATTGTACATTTCATTTAAAAGAGCTCACTCCTAGAGGGAAATCGCATTGAAATGCCCATGGTGACCGCAAGCCAAGCTATACTCACAGTACCAATATAGACAGGATTTTCCTTTTTTATTTTTTTCTTCTTCTTTGCATCATCAACTTTCATTTCAATAAAGTCCTTGCTGGCAGGGCTGGAATGTCAAAGGGGTTTAAGCTATAATCTTTCATCTGTGTCACACAGCTGATCATCTGTGCACATTTGTACATTAACTCCACGGCGAGGCTGCCACTCACAATGTCCAACGCACATCTAAAACAGACGGTAATAATGAAGCTGGCATGTGACCAGGAGCAACACCTTCAGGCCAAAGGTCGCTGAAGATTTCAGCAAATCTCCACAGACATGGCATCAGATTAAGCTAGGAGAGAGATTGCCCTCCAACCCTAACCCGATAAGACCCTTGAAGTCTTTTGCTGACCTAGACTTGACTCTTTCATCTGAGATGTTAGCTATACTAATTACTGCCTGGTAGTAGTCTGGTGCCAGACGGTATTCATCTAGATGTTTCATAAATGGAGTACAACAGCTGGTGCCAACCTCATTTAGTGTCCAATGTATCAAACTATTAAGTCTTTCATTAACTTTTTTCTTTTTTTTTTTTAAGGCTTATATCAGAAATTAATGGTAAGGCATAGCAATTGGCAGCTGACTTGTGTAAATTGAAAACTACTGTTTCAGCCAAATAAAAGATCATGTTTAACAATGGGGGGGTTGCGAGGATTAATATGGCGCCAAGGGTTTGGGATTTACTAATTTAGTTATTATTTCCCCAAGGACAGCCCAAATGAGAAGCTACATGCAGTGGGGGTCCGGCTTCCACCCAATTCAAGTCGTGTGGGACTGAGGCAAAGCAGGTGACTTCATCCAGGGTTACAACTGAGTCAGTGGGTGCGTTAAGTAACTGGGCGGCTCAGGGCGAGAATGTTTCTGTTCACTCGGATCACTGATGATATCCGCTCTGCAGCTCTGAGCTGCTCAGGGGGAGCGGAACTGAGCATGCCGTTAAGTGGGTTCTTTCACTGAGCTGCTCTGAGCGGCTCACTTAACTTAATGTGCCCAAAACCTCAGCTTGGATTAAACCCACTTCTCTTGTTTTTCAATGGCTAAAGTGATAACAGCATTATTATTATTATAATCAGTAGAAGCCGTTTACAGCTATAGATTCTATTGGAACTCACAGAGTTTATAGTCTTATTATGTAGAGCTGTGACATTATAAGGTTTATTATGTATAGGTCCTCTTCACTGACTTCACCACAGAGCACACAAACTGGCAGTTAAATACAAATGATGACCAGATTTCAAAATACTATTGATGAAGACAGAGAGGTGTTCGTTGAAAATCAGGAAAATGCTGCCACAAGTGCTGCTGAGTGATAGAAATGTACTAAAAGCGTACCTGGACGAAAATGGTGAAAACAGGAAAATTAATCAACTACCGCACAGCAACTCAACAGCATACTAGCGAAATGTATCCTGTCAGTGAGGCGTCAAAACGGAGAAGAATTTGATCCGCACACCCTCCGCGGTATACTGGGAAGCATAGACAGGTATTTAAAGCGACACAAATATGAAAGTTCAATTTACTACAGTAACCAAACAAACTTCACAAAAACAAAAGAAAGTTTAGAGGCAAAACAAAAGCATAAAAACCAAGGGAAGGGAAATGGTCTTGTGCTACCTTTTCAAGCTACGGTTGCAACCAACTATAAATTACACCAGTGTGCAATAAAAAGCGTGTTAATCGTATCTCGGGCTAAGGGTGACATGGATACTCGGCCTTTGGTCTTGTCATTTACCTTGCCACCAGAAGCCCTCAGTACTGTGTGGTCCAGTGGTTAAAGAAAAGGGCTTATAATCCGGAGGTCCCTAGTTCAAATCCCGGCTCAGCCACCGACTCATTGTGTGACCCTGAGCAGATCACTGTCTTTCGGGTGAGATGATGAGGCATAGCAGCTGAGATGCAGCTGATGCATAGTTCACACACACTACTCTCTGTAAGTCGCCTTGGATAAACAAATAATAATAATGCACACTTTGGTATAATTTATTCCTCATATTATTATTATGTAAACGTTAAAGATCAATTTGTAAACCCCCCAAACCACACTTAGGTTCATTTAAAAGAGTACGATATTTGAATGAATGCAGAGATGACACCACCATGCATTTGTAGCTTGAAAGAAGTGCCAGCAAATTAACTTGCAATCCCACCTGTTGGATATGTTCAGCATTACTGCTGGCAAGAAAAATATTATGCTTCATATTAAATAAGGGCAACATTTGTTGGCAATATTTAACAGCTTTTTACAGTATTATTTGTAGCAGTTATATTGTAATTAAATGAGTATAAACTGCATTGCTCCAGCATGTTATTAATATATTATGAATTATATATATATATATATATATATATATATATATATATATATATATATATATATATATATATATATATATATATCCATATTATTATTGCTGCTCCAGGTAAACCGCACACTCATCGTATGTAGGTGTAGGGGTGTTCTTTGCTTTCTAGACACTAAACTAAATAAATATGTTTTTGTCACGCTATTTATGATTTTGCTAGTGCTTCAGTGGTTTGATACAGAAGCCACTAGCCTAAAGCAAACCTAACCAAAAGACATGAGCAGACAGTAGTGGGCATGGGAACCGAGCGATCCCCTCTTTTTCCGAACTGATGGGTGGCTGGGTTGGCGGCACACTGGCAAACTAGTCTTCTCATCTGTTTTGTATGGTGCCCGGAGACATGCGTAGGCCAACTATTTGGTAAAAAGAGGTACTATAAGCAGTACAGAATATCACACAAATAACCTAATACACTTTGAAATGCAAATAACAAATACATTAGGAAATGAAAAAGCCATTATAAATAGAGAGACCTGTTGTGTCGTAACGCGTAGTTCTACTTTCTTTTTGTTTGTTCTACTACCTTTTTGCTTGTTTGCTCGGTTTAGTAAAAAACATGCTTTAACTCATAAAATGCAGAAAATATTGTTTTAAAAGACTACAGTAAATCTTGTCCTGATTTTGAGTGTGCGACCAATTGGTCTTTTGGACTTCAATCTATAAACCAAGGTTGGTGGATCGATTTGAGAAGTGAGCGTAAGCCCAAACAGACTTTCTTTTGTTTTAATATACAATTACCTTATATAGTCAGCACCTCATTGAGGTTAAGCATTGCAGTGCAATAAAGCTGTCTAAAAAGGACACACTCAACACTACAATCTTGAATCTTACTGCAATTAATGATCAATCTACCAATTAGAAATCAAACATAATAGGCCAGTACAATCAACACCCCATTTTAAGAGCACATTGATGTGCATGTTTTTATTTTAAATGCATCAAAGCATTCTGTATTCATATATTCAACTTGGGTTATATTTCAGTAATGAAGAAGCAAACAAAAAAGATCCACATATTTATTTAGATTTGCCCAAGCTGTCTTTCAGACAATAACTTTTACAAATAACCACTCATTTCAATACAATGTACAGTGCTGTGAAAAAGTATTTGCCCCCTGTCTGATTTTCTGCATTTTTGCATATTTTTGACACGTTATCAGATCTTCAACCAAAATATATTATTAGATAAAAGGGACCCTGAGTGAACAAATAATACAAAAATTGATACATATTTCATTTATTTATTAAAGAAAGTTATGCAACACCCAATGCCCCCGTGTGAAAAAGTAATTGCCCCCTTAGACTCAATAACTGGTTACGCCACCTTTAGCAGCAATAACTGCAACCAAACGCTTCCTATAGTTTATTGATTAGTCTCTCACAGCGCCGTGGAGGAATTTTGGCCCACTCCTCCATGCAGAACTGCTTCAACTCAGTGACATTTGTGGGTTTTCGAGCATGAACTGCTAGTTTCAGGTCCTGCCACAACATCTCAATGGGGTTTAGGTCTGGACTTTGACTAGGCCATTCCAAAACTTTAAATTTCTTGTTTTTCAACCATTCTGATGTAGACTTGCTTGTGTGTTTCGGATCATTGTCTTACTGCATGACCCAGCTGCGCTTCAGCTTCAGCTCACGGTCGGATGCCCTGACATTCTCCTGTAGAATTCTCTGATACAGAGCAGAATTCATGGTTCCTTCAATGATGGCAAGGTGTCCAGGTCCTGATGCAGCAAAGCATCCCCAAATCATGACACTACCACCACCGTGCTTGACCGTTGGTATGAGGTTCTTACTGTGGAATGCAGTGATTGGTTTTAGCCAGACATAACGGGGCCCATGTTGGTCAAAAAGTTCCACTTCTGACTCATCTGTCCATAGAACATTGTTCCAGAACTCTTGAGGATCATCCAGGTGCTTTTTGGCAAACTTGAGACGAGCATTCATGTTGTTCTTAATGACCAATGGTTTCTGCCTTGCTACTCTGCCATGAATCCCATTTTTGGCCAGGCGAGAGAGGCCTGCAGATCCCTGGATGTTGTTCTAGGGTTCTTTGTGACTTCCTGGACGATTTTACGCCTTGCTCTTGAAGAGATTTTGGCAGGACGGCCACTCCTGGGAAGATTCACTACTGTCCCAAACTTTCTCCATTTGGACAATATGGCTCTGACTGTGGTTCGGTGGAGCCCCAGAGCCTTAGAAATGGCTTTGTAACCCTTTCCAGACTGATAGGCATCAACAACTTCAGGAATTTCTTTTGTTTGTGGCATGATGTGCCTCTAGAACCTGTGTGCTGACAACTTCACTCTGATGGTAAGGGCCAAAGTACACAAACAGCTGACCCTAATTATCCCTTTAATTGGGTTGAGTTAACTAGGGGGGCCAATAACTTTTTCACACTTGAAGATTGCATGTTTGATTACCTTGCACACCAACCAAATGAAAGAAACACCAAACTTTGGTGTCATTTTTTTCTCTCAGACTCCCTCTATATACTACTACAACCCACAAAAAAATCAGACCAAAAGCACAGACCTTAAGCACTGCCTTGTACAGTCATGCTTGCAGAGTCCCAGTTCATGATTCCATATCCACTGTCCTCTCCTGTAGTCTTCCAACAAGTATGCACAAGCAATTCTGTAGTTCAACCATGATTAGTCGATAAAACGTAAACACACATACATTTACAATGACTGGAAAAAACCAACAAAAAAATATTTCCAGGCACCAATGTAAAGAACTGAAATAAAAGAGTTGGCATCTTGCTTGGTTGCCCTCCAGCAGGTACACTGAAATGCCTGTGCAGCTGCTGCAGTTCTGTACGGCTCTGTAATGGTAATAATATCATCTACAGGTCTTTAGTTGATTATCTGCTCAGCAGAAGACAATCTCTAACAGTTAAAAAGAACCATCTGGGAGGCTGCTCTAAATCTGCTTGTACCATCACAATTTAAGCCATTCAGGATATCAGATTGGACCAATAAGACCTAGCTGGGATTTAGAGTAATAGAATCATGGCAGGATCAACAAACTCTATCTTATTACAATGTGCACAGCAGTTCCAAACTAGCTTATAATTACTGCTTTCAGCTCCATAACACAAACCCCACATATTACTGTTTTTACACTTTAGCTTAAGGAAATAAAATTTTAATTAGCATATTTGCTTAACACTTGAGTGTTGGTGTCGTAGGAAATTTCAGCTAAAATCCGAGCATGTTTAATAAATACGTTTTTTTCCTTGTCAGTGCGTGGGGGAGATGTGCTGGGGAGGGTTCATAATGAAACACTAGCATTTTCAGTCAACTTTGTTTACATAATTACATAAATAACTTTTAGTTTTTCAGGCAACAGGAAACAAGTACACATTTTAATTTGAGGCTGATTACAACCCCAGAACTTGCAAGGGTTTTTTTTCTAATCATCTTTTATAATTTATGTACATTCCTAATATATTCTCAGGCTTTTTTTTTTTTTTACACAATCATATTAGAATACTTGATATGAAGTACTTAATTGTATTCTAATCTAGTTGCAAATAAGAATGATTTGTACTTAGGCTTCGCGTTTAGAAATGATTTATTTTAGATGAGGTGCTAAGGGGCTTTGACTATGGTTTGAAGAACTGATCTTCAGTTCTATTTGCCTGTCACAGACATATGTACCATAGGCTGGATCACTTAAAGTTTATTTTTAGGTTCCAGTACGATCAAGATCACTGCTGTGCATTGACAGCAATATAAAAAGGAAGCTTGAGCCAGTGGCAGATCATTAGACTGCGCTAGCTCTTGCTTCTAAAAGATACTTTGGCTGATCTAGCCTGTGTTACATTTATCTACGGCACGCAACTAAAACAAAAGAGCAGCTCTTGAAAGCCCATAAGCACCGACTTATCAAAGGAGCCAAGAAAGTAATGGTATGGGATAAGCATGTCAAATTTACTGTGCAAAGATATACCGTGGTCAACTCTGAAAGGGGCTGACCAATCAATTTGAAAGGTTAGTTGACCACCATTTAAAAAAAAATATTTTATTTACTATAAAATCACCCTCCTTTATAAATATCTGTGGTTTACATTCCAGTCTATGTATTTCACTCTGCTAGTGCTATGAAGAGTCCATCCACATTTACTTACGTGGTAATAACATTCCAAACATATAAAGATCACTTTATTTTGACAACTGTGTTTTTCTGCATCGTGGGGGGACTCTATGTGAAACACTTACTTGCTCTGATGGACTGATAAAACTATCAAGGGCTGATAATGGACCATTCATTCAAACTACTGGCTTGCTCTGCTGGAAGACTCCCCAATACTGCCCTAATGTAGTCAAGACGGATATCCCAGTAATGCTCATTGCAAGAGAGCCTTCGTCAAAGAGGCTAACTCAAAATATGATGCTTTCTGTGTGCGTGTGTGTGTGTGTGTGCGTGTGATTATTTATGAATGTATTTATTTTTTTGACAATTAGGTTAGGTGAATGCAAATTACCAGCGCTAGACACACACAAAAAAAATCTCCTGCCAAATAGTGTCAGTATTTGCCCGTGCTACTTTACATTACTGACTCCTGCTAAATGGACTGCCCTTACAATTTAAAGCAACACAACATGTTTATAAGACTGCTTTATAAAATATCAATTCAGCCAGACACAGGAGCAAAATCCTGAAAAAAGTGCAGGCATTTCTTACCCCCCCACACACACATATTTTGTATTGCTGTTTTGCGTTATTTGCTTAAAATGGAGCACCAAAATGGACAGTTTTAAGAGCTTCCACAGGTGCATGACCAATACATTGACTAGAACAACAGTCACCCACAGACTTGACATTACACCGCTCATGTTTTTTACTGACTCTCCCTGTATTTGTCAGACCTAAAAAATAAATATGCATTTTCTCTGACCTTTATGTCCTGCTAATTGAAAAAAATATATGTTGTTAATGTAGTCAGACTGGAGTGATTTTTGTATCATTATTTATTAAAATTAGAAATTGCCAAATTTAGAGGGATATGCTTGCATATATAAAAACACATTACATTTGCCTAAAGCATAGGATTTTGATTCACGCTATATATAGTTGTCATGGAATTCTCCATCATGATGTTTGGCTTACAGGTAAGTTTGGGATGCTGGCTAAAGGCAATGAAAGAAAAGGCAAAAGCAGGTATAATACATACAGTGCTTTTCTTGGGCAGGGTATTGCTGTCAAGATTTTTTTTTTTTAGTACCTAGCGTCTATTTCCCTTAGTGGATAGTCACCCATAAAGCCCAGGATCACAATGAACCTGGGTACTGAGAGAGAGTCACTCTCACTCTCACTCTCTGTTGAGTTAAGATGCTTCAGACAAAACGTGATGGGCATGCATAGCCCTGCAGCTGCCATTGTTAAATCTGATCTTTGAGGGGGGGATAGAAAACTTCACTCACAAGTGATGTATAACCTGCAACCTTTCCAGCAAGAGCCAAATCCATCAGTCCATTTTGAAACAGGCTTAGAGGCTACAAATACAAAATGTGCTCCAGTGATCAAAGTAAGAGAGTCCTGGTTCCAAACTTGTGCGGCACACAGGGGCCATCCATTTTATTAACCGAGTCAAAATCAGAGTCTTGCATCGGCCCTGACAATCCCCAACAGGGCTTTGTCTCCTTTGTAAAAAAGGTCGCCCACCCGAGGCAACCCAAGTGATGTCTTATTGCAACTGTACAGTTCAGCACTGCGGAAACGTCAAGAATTTCAAAAGGGGTTTCAAAGGGGGCTTGGCTTAACAGACTGACACTTATCAATCAATCACAGCCTGGGTAACGCCAAGCCAATTTACTGAGTGCAGCCGCAGTGCATGATGCAGCTGCAGGTACACTCTGTGAGCAGTGATATGCGATGGATTCAACTAAAAGCTTATGAAGATGTTAACAATCTGTTAGTATTACAAAGCTGAAATGCCAGACATAACTCCCTTGATCACTAAAGTCAGTGTCTGTTTAATTTAGTGTCCATTGTATTGAGATTTGTTACATTTCTGTTAATTCCATGCAGCACTGCAGGTATAGTATTTGCCCTCAATCAAATGTACCCCCTTTCCTTTCGACATCATGTCAGACAAGATATCTTACGCATTGCAGTGAGCTCAGCAAGAATAGTAAGACATACTGTGCAAGCCAAGTGGGTCAAATCCTACCAGCCATGCTCTACAACAGATGGATCAAAATGCTTGGTCTCGTCTTGGTTTAAACAAGAGTAGAAAATGTACCTTATGAACCTGAAATAGTTTAAAATGAATAATAATAATAATAGTAATACAAATCTAGCATTCTTTTGAAAAGTCATTACAGCTAAATACTGAAAACAACAGTAACAGTGTAACATGCAAAATGCATCAAAGACTGCTTTAAAGTTGTTGTTTTTTTGGCTTTCATTTATTTTCATAATAACACACAGATCCTAACTGTGGTACTCATTCCATTTGTGGGCAGCATCTACACAGCTCCAAACACTGGGAGAGACTCTCCAGATCTCACACATGTATATTTAACAAACAGCACCACCATGTACAGGGTATACTGCCCTATTTAGATCCCCTGCAGTGTCCTAATGCAATGTTTACAGCACACTGACTGTACAGATAGAAAGCTTTCCTGTACAAAATGGAACATTGAAGAGACAGCTCTTTGAAGGGTGCGATGGCTGCAGACACTTGGGTATTAGGCATTGTAACACTGTTGGGTATAGAAGATTTTACTGGAAACAACAGACCCACAAGCAAGGGAGCTAATCTGGCGCTCCATCAAAACACAATTTGCTGTTTTCATTGTATCGTATATTCAATAGAGCTTGGAGCACAACGATCCTAAGTAAAGGAAAACACATGAAGAAGCAGCATATCTGTAAGCTATAAGTAAAAAAATAAGCTTGTGACCCAGGTGTTAGTTACTCTAACTTCATATTCAGTTATTTTTAAAGATATTTGGTTTAACTCAATAATTTGCACTAACATATGGATCCAATTAGCCTATTTTGAGTTGATTTCTTTTTTTATGTGACCATACTGTATTTTATATTGTGGATTTGAATTTCACTGACAATTCTGATAAGGAAGACAGAACAGAGCTTCACAACGGTTTCTTTACAAATTGAGCAAAATCTGTTCTATTCAATTAACTATAATTATGCATGCATTATCAACCAGAAATGAATATTTAATTAAAGCTTAGATACACATTAACTTACCTTTGTTAATGATTAATTATTCTTACTTCCAGCATTTTTGTTTCTTTGTAACTCATAATCAAACACTACATTAATTAATCACTAAAGAACATATACAATTTGAGTCATTACTTTTGTTTCTCACACATCTGCACCATAAGCGTGTAATAGCTTTTTTTTTTTTTTTACAGTAAATATATTTATCATAAAATATCCCAACAGTGTAAATAAATCATCGTGTTTGCAGTTGAATGTGCTTCTGCTTCCAGTGTGTTGGGACAATGGGGGTTGAACGGGGGGAATCTGAACAGGCAGCTTGGTTTCAGTTATTCTTAAAACAAAAACAAAGAACAACAAAATAATTATACCATTACAGCGTGTAATTCTTTTTATCGTTATTCATGCATTTATTTACCAGCATCTACTGAACCTGATCATGGATAAAATTCAAGTTACAAGGGCAGGGGAACTGAGGATTTGTTTAGGAAGTAGTCAGACCACAGTTGTATTGATATGTATTGGGACATAATTTAGGATGATCTCTTTTTATGTGCATAACTTTTTCCTTGGCTCTCTGTTACTGGTTAATAGATACTGTTCTGCACTTGTATATAAAGTGCCTTAGAGGTGATCCTATGCTTTTAGTTACAGTGCTTAAGACAGAGGTTCCCAAACTGGGTGCTGGGGACCCCGGGAGTCTGTAAAAGGGTTTCTCCGAGGGCCGCAGTGCACACAGAAATATTCTCCAGCATAGTGCATCAATTAATTTACATGACCACTGCTGTCAGGTGCTTAAGGTTACTTCAGATGTAACACATACAGTAAGACCTTAGCACTTTATTCATTTCCAATGCCTGTGCTAACATTTGGTATCATGGGATAACAAATGTTTCTATAGATTCACTGGGTGAGGGTCAGTCAAGATGCATGGTCTCACGGGGGACCACAAGCCTAGAAAGCTCTAAATCATAAACAGCCTGGATATAAGTGCAACAGATACATAACCCAGATGCCTCAGCTAAATGTAGACCAACAATGAGTAGGTTTCAATGATAATCACAGAGTAACTGTTTCTGATCCCAGTATTATTTGAATGTCAAGGGATTTTATGTTTTAAGTGATGTGTAACTGCATCTATCTGCTCTTGGTGCTCTTTCCAGGACACTCTAGGACATGAGGCTTCAGAAAGTGGCTCTGTGTCAAGAGATGTCTCTGCTGAGCTCCTACCCACACGTCACTATTCCTCACCCAGTTTTTGTTGGAGGTCACTGGCAGCTTCTGACAAGATCATAATTCAAGGTAGAATCACGAACGTCATTAGAGAAATACCAAACCTTCTGTTTCTTTAGTCAGCAAGCTATGCATGTTTATTTATTATATAGAACACAGCTGTCCAACCTGTTTTTGGATAAAAGAGCCATAGCGATGATCAGGGAGTTCTTAAAGAGCCATGCACTGAGAAACAAACTATTTTTTTTTTACAAACAACATAAAAAGACAAACCAGACTACACATTCTGCATCAACCAAAAACAATTAAATGCCCAACCTTCACCTCTAATCACAAGAGCCATAATGAACTACAATGAATTAGTTAATATTACACATCATTGCATTTTATATTTTTTCTGATTATAATGCCTCAGATTAACCTTTACTTAGTTAGTTATTTATTTACCAATTTCTGGATAGTTAGACAATCCCCCTTTGAAGAACCTTACAATACAGTATTGCCTAAATGTTCTGAGCACTGCTGTACTACACACTGTATAAACAAAGACAAAAGCAATGTGCCTGTAGCAACGTATCAACCAAGAACATTAGTGGCATGCATCTGCTCTCAAGAACATTAGTGGCATGCATCTGCTCTCAAGAATATTAGTGGCATGCATCTGCTCTCAAGAACATTAGTGGCATGCATCTGCTCGCAAGTGTTCCTGTACTAAATCACCCTTGAGTGAGGAGGACCCCTGGTAAATGTTGGGGAGCTTAAAGTTTTCTTGGCTTATTGTGATGTGAAATTTAAAGAACCCCACCAATAAATCTCAAGCAACTACAAACAAGAATACGGTTTCTTTGTCTTCAATGGAACGCTAAACATCTGTTTAAAATGTAACTTTTTATTCAAACTGTAAGTTAATTGAGTATCTTATTAACTAGAAATAATGATTAAATCAATAGCTTTTGTGCCAGGGAAATCCAGCCTTTTCCCCTGTTTAACTCCAATATAACAAGCTATTTTGATGACAATCAAATTACATTACTCCATTTAAAAACATTAAAAAAAAAGAAATTCTTATTTTACTCAAGGTAGTCTTAACTAACCTACAATGCAAACTACAATATAATAATGAGATACATCATCTATAACTATTAAAAACTTGATATCATTACATTTACAAATACTAACGCTAACTTAGTAAATTTAACAGCAAACATGTTCGTCATTTAATTTATTAAGTTGGATTTTACTTTTTATTTTTAGTATCGGTAAAGACCAAAATAAACCGTTTTTTTTTAAATTGTATTTATTTAGATTTTTTTTTATTATTAAATATGAGGATTTGTACAGATACTGTCTCATCCAAAATCTCATCCCAACTGGTTCAGATTAGCGCCTGCTGTAGACGTATATGTGTTGTGTATAAAGGTCTTCCTGTACCACTGCACTGGGGTCCCAAAAGCTATCCAGTTTAGAAGGAGCAATTCCAAGTTGTATCATGTAAAACAATAAACAGAGATGTCAGCTGTGCCCACAGTGTCATGCCATGCTGGTATGTGTGCTGCTTCACACATGAGTGAGAGTAACAGAGCAGCATGCCTCCACCTTGACACTGTTTAAACAGCAGAAACAGGACTGCTGCTGGTATTGCTACCACACACAGAAGGGCTAGTCAAATCTGTTACCACAGACTTCATCCTAAGCAATATACACTCTTTTTAAACCTGATAATCATGTATTTTTTTCCCCCACTTAAGTCTTTTGCTGAGGCGGAGTGTAACATTTCAGCTTAGCTAATTAGAGGCTGGTCACTTCATGAAATGTAGCTTTCTTCTTCGCATTCTGAATGCGCACACTGTTGCTGAGTTGCATTTCAGAAGGGGAAATGCTCAACCCGAAACATGCTGCAACTCTGGAGTCTTAGAAAAAGAAAACAAAAAAAACCCAACCCAATCCAGAAGTCACGTGCATTAAACTATTTAAAAGAGATAAATGTACTGCTATACTTCTGCGGAAGGTATCACCTGAATCTACACAACTGGAGCGAGAAATGGGAAGGTGATGTTTTAAAGCATGCATTTCATTGGTGTGTCATAAAACCTGGCAATGTAACACTTTAGGTGGACTTGCCATATTACATTCTCCTCCAGGCACAGTTTGCTGTCCAAGTTCTGCCTGACAGATTACGTTAAATAAATAAAATAAAATAAAATAAAAAATAAAACTAGATTTAGCTTTTTTGACAGAGGGTATATAGGTATATTTGCTGGAGGTTTACCAACTTTAAAAACACAGTGATGACAGTCTAGTCTGAAGCGTTATTACTTTCTGCCTCAAACTGCCAAGCTTCTGGAACTATATATAATTAAACATAACTAGTAAAGCAGTGCTTAGTTTACCTGCAGAGACACGTGTGCAGTCTGGTAACATGGTCTCCACTGCTGTATCCAATGGCTCCGCACTTGACACCCAGTTACAGCAATGCTGAAAAGAGAGACAAGAAAGGATGTCATGCAGTTATATAAATACACCTCAGCTACAGGGAAACTCTAGCCTTGGATGCTGTTGGCAACTGTCGATTCCCAAACACCTTGGGAATGTCTGTGTTTCTTTCTTGAAAGGCAACAACAGGTATACTATTCCACATGTTTCTTATCCTATGTGAGTGCATATTCTGCTCTACACATGCATAGAGGAAACAGATTTTTTTTTTTTTTTGAAGCTGTAAAATGTGGTGGGGCATTTCCAATATTATTTTAACGAGCAGCATATGAAACAGTGTTGAAAACCTCTCAGTGCCTCTTGTTTGGCGCAACTAATACAATGACAAGTTCCCCCAATGAAATAAAAGGGGGCTACCAGCTGTCCAGCCATTAAGACAAGGGCTGTCTAGTCAGAATCTGGACAGAGTGCAACTCTATCCACTAAATGCATTGCTACTATTTTCACAGTGTGGGCCGCCATCTGACAGCAGACTACAGGACAGGGCCCCTGTGGCTAGTCCTTGCTGATGACTGCTCCTGATCAGCAGTAGGGCAATGCAGTTACATGCAGAAACTCCACTTTCAGCTCTCCCCTCCTTGCCTTGATGAAGCAGCACTCAATCCTCCAGTCACCCAGGCAAGAGACCCTCCTGCAGCACACTCTCAAGCTCCAGACACATGACGCATCGCGGGGTCAGACCAGATCTCTGCCTGATTGTCAGCGCGAGTCACCCCATAACCTTCTGCCGCAGAGGGTCACACCTGCTGAATATGCTTTATACTGCAATGAGTAGCTGTATGAAGAACATTCTAATGAGTGTTTGATCCACTTATGTGTCATGCACTGTATACAAATAAATGCATAATACATATACTAATATATTTACACCATGTCTGCACTGATACGGTTTGAAGTAAAACACACAACTATATTACGAAAAAGTGGGAAAATATTAACAAAGAAACAAATGACTTTATCTGGATTTTAAAATATTTAACTGAGGGGATTTTTTGCTTTGTTTAAACAAAAACAAAAAAAAACTTCCTGGCGTTTGGATCAGTTATAAATATGTATGTAAATAAGTACCGGTATGCTTCACTGTTACAAACTGTACAATTGTCTTTTTTATTCACATTTGTTTATTTATCCCAATGAGCAGAATCCCTTCTTTCACACTAGATTGAATATATTTTGTTCTTTCTAATCCTGTCAATCGACTTAGCAGAAATAGTTGACTGCTATTTCAGTAAACAAGCACCTTTTGTGTATTTTTAGATTCTTGCTGCCCTAGTTGTGCACCATGGAACCCGTCCTCACTGTGGAAAGATCCTTGACTGGTAGATCAAGTGTCTTATTGTATTTCCTTAATACATTCTGTCTGGAAGAAGATGTCAGCTGTGGTGCAGAGAGGGGAAGAATTTCAAAGGCTCCAGTCCCCACCAATAAAGGCTAGGGAATGGCTTTTGAATAGATTTGTCAAGGCAACCCTACTGTTCTGGGACCAGGGAGAGCAGCAATAGCATAAAGGCAGGGTTGCTGTATGGGATTAGAAAGTGAAGCTCACAAAGAATGGCAGATTTTTGTAAGAAACCGTAGATCAATGAAACTATTGAACTGTGTGAAATAACACGAAAACAAACAGGCCATCCTGTAGTGTTACTAACGCTAGTTTAATTTGAAAAAAGAAAGACAGTAATATATTTCATGAATAATATATATATTTTTTAACATAAAAAGGGCTTAATTTCAAATACTGCAGCACTTACAATTAATGCAATGCTTAATTGACAGCTGGCGTTGCCAGTGTAGTTCCATCTAAATTAAGATAGCAAAAAGTTAAAACAAGTACCATTTCAAATAGAAGAAAAAAAATAATGAGCTTCCAGCATGATTGAATACTTTATGAGTCAGAAGATAATGTGTTAGATTACAATTAACACATCTTTCTCTCCTCAAAGTGACTTAACTGTCTCCAGGATATAAGTATTATCGAATACCGTGTCAAGATATGAGGATGGCTGACTTGTTTTATCATTTATCACAGCTCCTGCTGCATGCAAAAAAAGAAAATACAAAAGCCATGACTTCTTCAGGCACTAAGAATAGGCTGCCAATGATACATGATAGATACGTTTCAACATGAAAGGCTACATTTGCCAACTGGTCTTTTAAAACAGCAAGAAAATAACATGCCATGCAAGCTGTGTTTATTAGACTTTTAATTTATTATAGCAGAATCTATTTAATGGGCACTCTTTTTGTTTTATTTTATTAAATATGCTTCTTCTACTCAACACATGCTTCACAATAACATGTGTACATGCACCGCCAAATTGGTAAGTGGAAGAAATGGAAGCAGTCAGACATAGCTTCAAATAAGTAGGGGCTGGAGTCTAAAATGAACTACAAGCCTAATTCCTTCCAAAACACACCACATTCACATACCACATATTTATTTAGATAAAAAGTCAACTGAACTGAAACTGAGCAAAGCCTTGAGTTGGTTCATCCTATAGAATTCTGGTCACATGTGCAAAGAAAAGAAACACATTTAGCAAAAAGCATTACTTTACACTTGAACCCAAACCACTTACTTACTTTGAAAGCACTCAAACAATTGAGCCATTTTTCAGGTGATGTCTATATCTGTAGTTATTCCCTTTCTCGTACTTGATTATTAATGTAATATTTGAAGAGCACAAGAAGCTCCTTTTCAGTAAGATATTTCAGGCACCAGGAAGGTAAAATAAGATTCATTAATGTTTTTCGAAAGTATGATTGATAAAAATTTCACAGAATGCATAAATAAATAAATAAATAAATAAATAAATAAATAAATAAAAATTTGAATGAGGATAAAAAGAGCCCAGGGACAAAGCATGTCTCACCACCACAAAAAAAGTTATACGTAAAGCAGGATCTTTTCAATATAACATGCACTGCCTGTATCTAATCGCTTGGGCCACTGTTTACCCTGATCACAGCCTTGTGGAAGGTGTCCTGAGGGATCCATTCAATCGTTAATATTTCATGCAATTGGTGTAAAGAGGTAGTCGGAGGACTGTGATGACAAATGTGTTGGTCAAGTTCATCCCAGACATGCTTAACTGGATTGAGATCCGGGGATTGGGGTGAAGATTGCAGGTACCTGAAGTCTGTTCACAATCACATTACATGATCCATTTCATTTGCATCTCTAATTCAGGACGATGGCAAATTCAACCAGGTGGACTGGTCCTAATAAAGTGTCCAGGCAATCTATGTCACTCTCTAACTTTATACTGTGTACTACGTCTGCATTCTATATATAATAAAAAAAGCAAAGAATGGACTGCAGGATTAGAGTCAGGCACACAATTATGATGTCTGCTGCCCACATTACCTGTAACCCATTACTTATTCTAAATCTGAATACAACTAAGTTAGGCACAAACTGATTGAATGAAAAAACTTGATGAAATGAACTACATTGCTTATAAAGTTTATCTGTTGAAAAAAACAAAAATGTACCAAAGAACCAAAAATTGGCTTAATGTAAACAACGTAATCCGTGTGTATTTTACAGCTAATTCTTTTTCCTTGAATTTTTAAGTTAGTTATTATTCAGAAACATATGGCAATAGAAGGCAGGAAACCTGCGGGGAAAAGCTGCACACCGTGGCTTAGCAGGAAGTTAACAGCCATCATAATCGCTCTGTATGAAAATGGAAATGGCAGGCAGGTGCTGTTTAATACAGCTAGTGTTACCCTACCTACAAGAAACCCTGCCAAAACAAGATGAAAATACCTATATCAAATCTACAATTAAAGACTGAAGAGTTCTTAGAATTAAAAAAAGAATGCCAAGTGATGGAAATATAGGGCACTATTCACAGAACTTAAACTTGTTAGTTATTGCAATATTGTTTCAAGTGGTTTTGATGAATTAAACAACATTTCATATGTAGGGAACTTTTCTGCACCGCGTTAACAAACAGCCTGCAGTAGTTCTACGGATATCAAACTTTATTTAAACGTTCTTTAAGCAACTCAGGAATTAAAGCTTTGTGAATAGCTTAAGAACTCTCTTTAAAGTTCAATTAATGTTTTTAACCTTTAGAAAAAAAAAATCTCAGGAACTACTCTCTTCAATTGAGCAAAAGTAGTTCAGTACTTTTACATTTGCACTACCATATTTTACTTTTAGAGAACCATGTTATGACTAAGTAATAGCAAATTCATACTTCAACCAAACAGTTTCTGTGTCATTAAATTTGAACAATCTTAACCTCATTAATTCCCCCATATGTTAAATACCAGGTGTTAAATAACACACACTAATACACTTGTGTTAAATCAAATTCAACTCTTAAACTAGTATCAACTTTACATTATTATACAGTAGAAGTATTCCTAGTAAAGTACTACCACATACTGAAATAAATATACAGTACTATGGATTTCAAAACAGATGTTATTTTCTTAAAATAATTTAAACCTTATGATAGATATCTTGTGTAGCACACAAATGACTTATACAAATGTAACCCCTTTCTCTTCACCAGTGCTGTCTTGCATTTTATGCACAGAACGTACAGCATGATGGCAACATCAATGTGAGCTTCCACAAACTGCCTGCACTGTGCTTTAACTTGAAGAGACCACACACTTTTGGTGTGGGAGAGTGGCTCAATCTTTCAAATCACCAGACTGACTGCCTGAAGCACAATATGTGTGCATGTAAATATTAATAAATCTGCAGTGTCACAGAACTGTCCATATACAATCTAATTCCTGTGAGCGGGTTTAATGATTATTTTATTTCTTAACCTACTGTTCACTCTTATGTAACAGAAAGAAGAAAGTTGTTAACAGTTTGGTTTGTTTACATTTCATAAACTTTCTTTCAGCTTTAAAGACAGACGCTTCCTTTCAACCTAAACCCTGCTGCTACCACCTCTCACACTGAGACAACACCTCACCTAAACCCTGCTGCTACCACCTCACACTGAGACAACACCTCACCTAAACCTTGCTGCTACCACCTCACACTGAGACAACACCTCACCTAAACCCTGCTGCTACCACCTCACACACTGAGACAACACCCCACCTAAACCCTGCTGCCCTCACCTCACACACTGAGACAACACCCCACCTAAACCCTGCTGCTACCACCTCACACACTGAGACAACACCCCACCTAAACCTTGCTGCTACCACCTCACACACTGAGACAACACCCCACCTAAACCCTGCTGCTACCACCTCACACACTGAGGCAACACCCCACCTAAACCCTGCTGCTACCACCTCACACTGAGACAACACCTCACCTAAACCTTGCTGCTACCACCTCACACTGAGACAACACCCCACCTAAACCCTGCTGCTACCACCTCACACACTGAGACAACACCCCACCTAAACCCTGCTGCTACCACCTCACACACTGAGACAACACCCCACCTAAACCCTGCTGCTACCACCTCACACACTGAGGCAACACCCCACCTAAACCCTGCTGCTACCACCTCACACACTGACAACACCCCACCTAAACCCTGCTGCTACCACCTCACACACTGAGACAACACCCCACCTAAACCCTGCTGCCCTCACCTCACACACTGAGACAACACCCCACCTAAACCCTGCTGCTACCACAATACACACTGAGACAACACCCCACCTAAACTCTGCTGTTACCACCTCACACTGAGACAACACCCCACCTAAACCCTGCTGCTACCACCTCACACACTGAGACACCTCACCTAAACCCTGCTGCCCTCACCTCACACACTGAGACAACACCTCACCTAAACCCTGCTGCCCTCACCTCACACACTGAGACAACACCCCACCTAAACCCTGCTGCTACCACCTCACACACTGAGACAACACCTCACCTAAACCCTGCTACTACCACCTCACACACTGAAGCAACACTGCATGCCCCTGCTATTACTTGCAGCAGTTGGTGGTCATATGTGGCATCTTTAAGCAGGAAGTTATACTAATAACAGAAAAAAAAACACATTTTAAAAATGAACTTAAAAGGTAAGATTCTTCTTAAAATAAGCAAAATGTTTTATTTCTGTATTTATTTTTATGATACAGAATTATTATACTGTGAACAGATGTTACAAAACTAGTAAAACGCATCATAAAGTTAATGTAATTAAATGTGCCTAAGTTGTTTGTCACTAATTAACAATAACAATAAACATTAACAGTTTCACTAACGGTCCAAAATGCATTTTGTTGTAAAAGACCTTGATACGTTTGGTTTACTCTGTTCTAATAACTGGGTGGTTTTTTTTTTTTTGGATAACCAAGGCTGCATTAGAGGAACAGTAGGCTGTGTGGTCCAGTGGTTAAAGAAAAGGGCTTGTAACCTGGAGGTCCCCGGTTCAAATCCCACCTCAGCTACTGACTCATTGTGTGACCCTGAGCAAGTCACTTAACCTCCTTGTGCTCCGTCTTTTGGGTGAGACGTAATTGTAAGTGACTCTGCAGCTGATGCATAGTTCACACACCCTAGTCTCTGTAAGTCGCCTTGGATAAAGGCGTCTGCTAAATAAACTAATAATAATAATAAATATTTGTATAGGAAATAAGGGTTCAGATAAACGAGTGACAGCTCTAGACAAGTCAATTCATAATGGTCCTTCTACAGCAGTAGGAATAGTCTGAAAATCATTTTTTTATCTTCAAGATCAAAATGTAA
The DNA here is from genome assembly GCA_030684275.1 of Acipenser oxyrinchus oxyrinchus. Taxonomy (NCBI): domain Eukaryota; kingdom Metazoa; phylum Chordata; class Actinopteri; order Acipenseriformes; family Acipenseridae; genus Acipenser; species Acipenser oxyrinchus. Next base: position 6,565,187 of record CM060248.1, read on the forward strand.
AATTGAAAAAAAAATATTTCAAGCTAGTTTTTCCCTTTGGTTTTACTTTTTTTTAAAAAACAATATTTGATTGTTCAGTTCAGATTGACACTGCATTGTAACAGGAAGATGTGGGCTTGATTGTAATGCCAGTAGCGCTGGCACAAGCCCAGTGTCATTTATGAACATGCACTAGTGCTACTCATTTACAAATCAAGCCCCTAGATTTCGAGAGCTTGCAATGAGAAGGTCAACTGCTTCCCACCAGTCATGCGACAATGACATCATCAAAGCACTGTCTCGCCATGAGCTCCGTATCACCGGCCACACTATGCATGATCTCTAAATCAAATTGCTTCTGAACTTGCCCCAAATCCAATAACCTAAACTTAAGAGAAGGATTACTCCAGTCTGACAAAAGGGTTTAGGATTGGAAGACATTTCAAAACCCAGAGGTTCAGATTTACTTACTGAAACCTGCTGGGTGATCAATGACTGTAGTAAAAATGTTAACAGTGAACCTAAAAAAAACCCCTGACAGCTCCTAGACAGTGGGTGTGTGTGAAGGAACTGGAACAGAACTGAACTGGAACAGAATATATCTCATTATCAAACAAGGCAGGGAGTCAGATCAGGCTAAGATGAGAAGCAAAGTGTATATCAAGACAATAAGCTATATTATACAGTAAATAGTGTAAGTGTGGGGTCAAGTCTACGAGCTGCAGGCAACAAGCCCTGAGACGGAAAAGATATCTGCATACAGAAATACAGTGCCTTTAAACACACGCTGAATAGTGAGGCTCTTACAGTCGGCCATCCACTAGGGCTTTTGCACACATGCCTTTCTGTTTTCCTGACTCACCCCAGAACATATTAATGAAACCGACATTGCAAGTATCAATGCACGGCAGGTAAAAATAATGGGAGTTACTGCCTCACATCCTTTAAAGTGTCTCTTGGTGGAAACTCAAATCATTGACATTGCATGCAAATTCCAGAAGTGTATTTTTGTTTCAATAAGTAGGGCCACATGTGAATAACTGAAAGTGGTGGCAGCATTAATATCCGTCACTATTTTAATATAAACTGAATAGGGCCAGGTATGTGTTAAAATGATAGACACTGCAGGTCATTAACACCATTAGCTACCATACCTTACTAGAAAAGGGTATACTGTAAACTGGGAGGGTTATATTACTAAGAAGACAATATATCATTGCCAGTTACCTTTATCCAAAATACAAATCAGACATCTGGAGTGGGGAAAAGATCTAAAACAGCAAGGTTAGAGGAAAATGAGAGAGCTATTTAGTGCACCCAGCACACATGCATACTGGACACTGGTGATGTCAATCCTAGGGTGAAGAAATATTGGGAACAACTATATAAAGCAACCACTGTGTGGATGAATTAAGGCAAATAAAACGAGTTACTTATTGACAGAAAACATTCAAGGATAAAAATACTACAGTACCTGAAAATGATCAACAGTAACCCCGCATTACTGTGTGTAACGTCTAGAACAACCAGTTACTGTAAATAGTTGTATTACCATGTTAGTAAGCTGGCTACTAATGGTCAGCAAATAAAACAAGCTTCCTATGAATCGGACCCCTGTATCGGCAGTGCTTGAACAGTAAGCTGGCTCGTGTCTTACCTCTTGCATCCACTCTAAGATTGATTTGCCAGCTTCTTGATGCCAGACGTTATGGACGGAATCTGTGAGAGCTACAGCACACACCTTGCTCTTCACTTCAGCCTCGCGCTGAATCATCTGAAAGGGGAAGAAAGAGGACAATAGAACCATGTATGAAATGCTTTAGCCGCAACCTCTCAAGCACCTGCATGATGAAATGAGAAGGTCTCGAAAATGAATCCTTTTCAATTTGGTTCACTTTCAAGAAAGGCAGGCTATTGCCAATTATATCTGGAAGATTCGGCACTAAATGTGTTTTCACCTACATTCCCCCTAAAAGATATATTGCAGCTCTGTATCTTCTGTGCCACAGTGAAAAAAATATATTCTAAACCCACCATTGCCAGTCCTTCACTGTCCTTGTAACCCTTGTGAAATGCATTGGCCACAAAAATCATTAAACGTGCATTAGCCTGCTTCATTTTCTTTTGTTGTTTTTTTTAAGTAATAATCCAGTATACTCATTAAAAAGACTCAGTAGGGTTGTTGCAATGCAAAACGTTCAATAATAATTTAAAGCCCTTATTCTAGAAGTAGAGCTTATGGCAAGAAAAACTAACCTTGAAAAATAACATTAGATTTTGATAGTCAGGTCAGCCAGTCAGAGGTTTGTGCAGCATAGCGATGGCCAATGCATTATGTTTTCAGAAGGATACATTATACCTACATCCAATCACATTCATGCTCACAATGTGCCCCCTTTCTTTGTCTCAGGAAGGTATTATACAGTACGACATATGATCAAACTCTCTAAATGTATGGTTTTCTTCCCAGTAGTTTGCAGATATTACCTCCCCGGCAACAGCCATCCTCTGACTTTCACAGATTGGTTTAGACAATGTAATATAGAGCTTTCTCATTGGCTTAGACAGTTGTCTTTCAAGATGTTTACAAAACATAAGATAAACATGCGAGATCCACCACAATAAAAAAAAAAATATATAGAAGACATTTCAAGTTGTACTCGAGGGGCATCTAACCCGCTAAAAGGAGGAGCAGTGTTAGGTCAACAAGCATTACTCTGTACTTTTTGACTTGAACATGGCTGGGTTTCCCTGTACATCAAAGTGGCTACGACCACATGAAAACTGCCTCCAACTGAAGTTAAATTAAACTGGGAGTGTATGGAGATAAACTGAATCTATTAGGATGCTAAGAACTAATACATCATCCGACTGATAAGCATTTCACAGAGGTATCTACTTGGGAGTTTCAAGGCAGAGAAGAATGCCCAAGGAATGACATTCCCAGCAACCAACTACACACGGTTTTAATCTGCTGCATGGGGAATGAAAGACTAGCAAAATACATCCAGGAAAGTGTTTTTTCAGAAACCAATAGATCAGAATAGACATTTTCTTAAGTGCATTTTACTTTTTTTTTTTTTTTTAATCAGTAACATAATACATACACTTTCTTCAAGCATTTCTTATCTAGTGTAGCCCCACATTTTATTTATTTATATATATATATATATATATATATATATATATATATATATATATATATATATATATATATATATTTTTTTTTTCTTAAATAAATCTTAGTTTAATCAAGGATTGAGTTAAGAGAACTGAGTACTTATTAACACTAAAAACAAATAAATGGTTTTCCATAATAGTACCTACTGGTTTAATTTCCAAAGTCTGTTTAGCTTATCATAGCTACCAATGTTAAAATGTTTTGCCATATAAAAGGGAAGGCTGTAAATATTTAACCTATTTTTATTAAAACAAACAAGCAATGTCTGTATTTTCTCTGCCTCGACCAACTCAGACAATCTGTAAGATGAACAATGGTTTACTATTTGGAGACATATTTCTAAGGTATCCTGGGATTTGCTAGCCTGTCTCTCACTGTTTAATATTCTGTTTAGAGTTTTTACTGGACTCTAGCTATGATTGATAGAGCAGCTCTCAAACCTCATGGTCTGTCTGGAAATGTCAATTCTGTGAAAGAAACTTACAGCACAGTATGAAACGTTTTAGTAAGAAGTCCTTGAAACCTGTAACAATGTAACTAAATACCTATACATATTTATCTTTGGTAATCTACCAGACAGAGACCTTATAATACCAAAATACATACTGTCGAAAATAGTCTTACGAGTGTATTGTACTAGATATATTATAATATTTATACAGTAGTGTCCTTTGAAGACATACACTTAGCAGTGGGTAGGAAAACCGTTGTGATTTTCGGATACAAGTTAAGTATTACAAATCAGGTGGTGTACAATAATTGCTTCTGTAAGTTATGCTCGTTTCATAACTAGCTTATAGTGTACATTTGTCCTTCGTACTACACTGTTTTTATGCACAATCATCCTACTTGAAGTTGTTAAATCATGCAACTATCATCCCCATGCCTAAGACTATTTATAAGCCACTGGCATATGAACTTGCCTTTCAACAGTTCAGTGAAAAACAATGCAGCTAGGAAACTCAGATTTTGGTAATTACAGTATTGTGGAGTCATTACCAAGCCGAGACGATTTCATTACATTCACCTCACAGGAATGGATACAACATGTGGTCCAAAGCTTTTCACTCGAATGCCAATCACAGATCTAGAACATGTAAAATGAATTCCAATTTCTCAGATTTCTATACAGATTATGACCCCGGAGGCTTTTGAATTTCATGCAATGTATTCTTCCTGCTGCATAGCCTGCTGCTGTTGTGTGGTTTGACAGGGTGCCGAGTTTCTGGAAGCGTATGACAGCATTAAACACAAAAACCCTCACCTTGTTTTGGTTGCATTCATAATAATATTCACTAGGATATGACATTTTATCCACAGAAACTGTTAACTATCTTTTGAAAAACACGCTAACTTAAAATGCAAGTAAATCTCGACAGAGTAGCAATGTGCTGCTGCAGATATTTTCAAAGACCTTATGAATATTGCATTTAGTGCAACCAAAATGTTCTATGTAATGTTTTTACATGTGTTGACCTTTAAAGGGGTTGCTATTTTGTTATCCTGCATGGCTGCCTGTACATTGTTCTGATATCGCCTGCTCACTGTGTGTATTCAGGGACAGACAGTATGCGAACATTGACTGATGCCTTTCAGATGTTACAAGACTAAGGTCTGTCGTCTTCCCCAATTACTCCCCAGTGCTATTAATTCTCTACCATACCCTGTATACAGAATGTATGATTTGTACACAGAGGACACACCATGAACATTTATAGAGTGCTGTTGCTATTCCACCAATGAAGATGGCCATAGTAACTCACAAGCCCCCAAAGGACCCTATGAACAGCCATGGTATATTCTGCTTATATAACAAGTACAGTTTGGAAAAAAAAGAATGTTTAAATCTACTTTTAACAGCTGATATCAGAGAATTACTTTCCTTAGATCATGCTCTGTATCTGCAAAGCAGCTTCATTTGGAACAGTGTGATTCTGTGATTCGCCCGGTCATTCTGTCACTGGATTTGAATGGATGCAAAATAGAAGGAAAATATTCACTTACAGTAGGACCACTGAATATGAAGAACTAATTATGCTTGATATCTCATCTTGTTGTATAAATATGCTAATCCTACAGTTGTCATCCTGAATTTAGAAATCATATTATTTTGTTCTTCATATCATTCTTTGAGAAAAAAAAAAGAGGGGGAGTAAAAACGACCTCAAGTTCACCGGTCTTAGGCAACGCATATTGTGGTCACATCAACAATATGCATATCTACACAGTTATCTAGCACACACCACATTGAAATGCAGTTTGTCAAAGACTTTAATTGACTCAAAGGTTCTTTGTTTCATTAGGTTTCTATATGCCAGATATCCCCCTCAATTTGGGTGCTAAATTCATATTCCACTATTTATTCATGGCTAACAGAACAGGTTTATGGAATGCAATGTGGATTTATAATATTTTACTGTGCAAACTCCTGGCAAACCCCACCACCCAACAGAAATGTATACAATTCAACTAACGTTTCAGTAACTTTTTGAAATACTTAACTATCCATTTCAACATTTCTAATCTGTAGGAAGCCCACGGCAAACCTGAATGGCTCAGGTTATTTCTTTCAGTTCCAACCTGATCTCCTAGCTCTGGATGAACTCTCTCCACCCCCATCGCCTTTTTCTTTACAGTATTCTATAGAAGCAATGGTTGCTAAGAAACACCAAACATGAGTAGAAAACCCAATTAAATGACAAACAGAAAAGTGATTTCACTACAACTAAAGACACCAAAAGCACTTCTCTTATGGAGACTAAAGCAAATAACAGTGCCATACAGGTGGAATCTGTTACAGGCATTAACACCATCCAGACCCTCATCCTTATCTCTGTACATTGAAAGTATAAGTGCTGGACAGCAATTGTCTGCTTTCATGAAATGTAAGTAGCTACTGACCTTACAGAAATTCAGCCATTCCAAATCTGATCTAGACTGATGCTATGACCAAAACACATACATGTTAGCTTTTCTATTGTAAAACATACCCCTTTCTAACAAAAACCCCATTTTATATACAATAATCCAAGTGTTCTGCAAGCCCAGTATATAACACACAGCCAGGATTTGACATGCAAAAATTCATCAAGATCTTTGAGTTATAATCTGAACATCAAAGTCATTAATTATTAGTGGACAGATACTGTTCAAAAACCATATTCAGAAGCAGAAGTGACCATGTTCATATTTGTTCCTATAAGAGAACATGTTCCTAAGGTTTCTTTAGCTAATAAAAGGACATTCATTTACATTATAAAAAAAAAAAAAACTCATGTCCATCCCAGATCTAAAATGAAAGTGCTAATTTATTAAACTTACACTAAAACTAATGATGTCTACAATTTCTAATTGTCCAACGCTGTGCTCCACTACCATGCAGCAACCACTTCCTTTCATTACATGTCTTCAGGGCTACACTATTTGATTTGGAGACCAGAGATCTGACCACAAGGGTTACACGAAGCTGAGCGGCTTTGCAAAAGACAGAGGGCATGGCCCGGGCCCGCACCCTGCTTGTTCAAACACCGCCAGCTGTACTTCACTTCAACACTGCAACAGGATAAGAAAACATTAACTTTCCCCGTCCTTTGAAGCCCAGGCTTTAGTTCCAGCAACCTTTTGTCTAACTTCAGGAAGGAAAAGCCTATCCACTGCTGGGGCCATTGGGAGCTGGTGTGTGTGCAAGCTGAAACTGTTAAGGTCACATGCATTTATGAAGATAATTCTCCTGGTCTCCAGTTAGCGGCATGGCAAGTTATGATTTATTATTGCAGGCGGCCAGGAGAGTGCAGCAATAACTTCCCCTTCCTTTCCTGTTTTAAAGCGGGCTGCCACGTGCAAGGGACGGTGAAGAGGAAAAAACGAAGGGCTCCGAAACCACTCAGTGATTGACACGGCGGAAGTCAGGAAAGGAGGGGAACTTTCTACAATAACGTCAGTGGGGCCACTAGGAAAAGGAAGTTTAATAAACAGTTACTGACGCTGCAGAAAATGGTTGACACCTATTGACAAATGCTGAGGATAAGGAGCGGCGTGCTTATTCACAGAATGCCAGGAAGCCTTACATGATGTCTGTCTCTTTAGTTAAAAAATATTGTATCTGAAACAATAAATATTGGTAGTTCAAAAACACAAATTTAAACAAAAACAAAATACCAAAACCCAGGAAATTAAGCAAATAGACAAGCAAATGGGTTGTGGACAGTTCTGCAACTGTTCCAAACTTGTTCTTCACACATGTAAAAACAAAAAATACAATCCCTTCAGTAAAAGATGCCTTTCAAGGAAACTTGCCTCTATTTACAATAAAAAAATTCATGCAATCACATGCAGAACGACTACTAATTTGAGTCAAAAAATAAATATGAATCAATCCTCTATTTGAGAACGTACTGGTTCGTAACACTATGCTGTTTGAGCACTATTTGAAACTGCTTATATATATTTATATATATATATATATATATGAGTTCAAAGAGGTCATGTATACTGTATGTTAATGAATTGCATTTCCATCCCTCTGAAACAGCATGCTTTAGATTAGTCGCCCACCAGTTTGTGACGTCGACTGTCACTTCTCTATCTGTCTTGTCGACTACTCGACTACCCCTAATTAAAAAGGCACAGCATTCTAGCTGAACCAGAAAAGGTGCAGCAGATTCAGCAAAATCTCTGGGTACAGTCTGCTCTGTTATGCATCTCAAAACAAAGGGTTTCCAACTATAGAAGGAAGCCAGATATATTTGCAGTGAAACAATCTATTGTGTACTCACTTTGATGTGTCATTTTGCGGGTGTACTAATAATATTAAACTGTTAATTTAACAAGAAATTAGAATGCTGAATTATTAATTTTGCACACACACAAAAAAGTGACTATACAGGACAATAATAGGTATGCACATGGTAAACCTGCTAATAATACACATTTCTAATTATCATTCCTCAATAAAGTGAAATTATACTATTACTGCTAAATACACAATTGTGCTCATTATGAGATACTTTACTTAATAAAGCAGATATAAGGTGCAATGATAACATCTTCATCAATTTCAAATTGACTGCTATATTATTACTCTGTCGTAAAAAAATTGAATTAAAAAGCTGTTTAAAAAATGAAGAAATATTGACGACTGTATGAGTCGTCGTCACTTGACTCTCAGCCTTTGAGCTGTGCTGTAAAATAGAAAGTTAACCTCGATATTTCTTTTTCTTTCAGTGCTGGGACTTGCTGGCCCATTAAATTCTTCCTTCCCATGTGTCACCTCACTCGTTTCCTCTATGAAATGTTTGTATAATTAAACTTTCTGATGATTTATAAGATATAATAATAATTGTAAGTACGTTAGGGCAGTTTAAACGGACGTCCTTTAAGCACACACATGGGGATGACCCTGTTTTAACACGGTTTTGGATCATTGACTCACGGTTGGAAAAACTGGATAAAACTGCTCATGTAGCCTCAGTAACAGTGCTATAACTCAGACTAGTGCCACTACATGGTGAACCTAACTGCTCCTTTCATGGGCTTGTTATCTTTTCTAAAAAACAGAACTGAACATCTGATAAGTGAGTATAAGAAGGATTATGTGGTCTTTTTTTAAATTATTTTTTCATAGTTTTGCTAGTTATACACTGTAGCGCTAAATTTATTACAAATTACAATGCAGCTTAAAAACATTTTAACAACACAAAATGTCTTCTTAAACGTAAATCTTCTTAGCCGTTTTATGGCAAGGGAACGCCTCAACACAGTAAGAGGCACACCATTACTAATGCAGGGTTATACAGCTTCAGTGCTTAAGAGTTATGCCAGGTAAAGTGCCCTACTGCTTATGGATACAGTTTTAGTGTACTGTCAAAACCGATTTATACCTTTCAGTGTAGTGTACTGCAATACAAATATCTTGATTTTAGATGAGGATTTCATTGTTCTGAGGTGAATTTGGAATATTTACCTTTGACTCCTTTGATTTCCCTGCTGTTTCACTCAATGTCGAATGGACTCCCTCAGCTAAGAATTGCCTGAGTCACCCTTGCAAGAATAATGCCACATGGAGCACATTCGACTCGTTCAGGAGCAAGCCTAAATCAAGCACTGTAATAACTTACAAAACGTATTCCGAAAGCCATGATGTCTGCAAGTTAATGACAGCACTTATCAGCAGCATATTGAAAAAGCTACCGGTTACCCTTTGGAGGTGTTCAAATAGATTTGGAAGTTTTGTTTTTACTTTCCTCCACTTTCAAAGCTTCGGGACTTTTTATTAAAAAGCTTTGTGACACTTATCTTGGACGTGTGTGCCCTTTGCATTAACACTGTCTCTCTCCTAGCGTACAGTAATGGCTGATAAGTCACAGCAGAGCCGCACACAATGTTCCTGGTATTCTTTGCTGCACTACACTTGGTAAATGTCTCCGAAATTAATGAAATATATATATATATATATATATATATATATATATATATATATATATATATATATATATATATATATATATATCAGAATCTGAAATTAACTTTGTATAGCCAACAGCAACATTCCACCAGGAGGAGGAAAAAATCCATTACAACAGTGCAGGCATCAGATCAGTTGAAGCCGGTTTGTCCCACAAAATAAAACTTTCAAATTATTACATGCTAAATATAGCACATACTCCCACTACTTTATTGATTAATCTAGCATTTCCCCACTGGTTAATGTGCAAACAGGTAATGTACTATCACCCCCAAGTGGCAGATTAATTACTATGATACGGGAAGATATGGAATTCAAAACACTCATAACCACTTATTACTGCTAGCAAATAATAACTTTTACCATAGTTTATTCCCTGCACTTAAATAAATAGGTTGTACCTTCTTTAAGCTAATCTGCATTTTAATTTGAACACGTATGTGGTCTCATATTTGGCTCTGCATCTGCTTAATTGGAAAAATGGAAATGGAAAGTTTCTATTTTTCTAAAAATATATAAGATTTACATTTTTTCTCTGCTTTATATATTTAGTTAAATACTTAAGCTCCAGTATTTTGGTGCTGTAAACTAACATTTCTTTTTTTTTTTTTTAATAAAACTAAATTCTAATTGCACTATGGTTTTAACAATTGCATTTTCAGTTAGTCTTTATTTATAAATATTATTTGTTAAAACAAGAAATACAGCATTATAGTTGCACACTGAAATGACTATAAAAATAAATAAATCTTTATAAAGAAATAAATAAATGGGGGTGACCTGAACAACGCCTTTAAAAAAAAAAAAGAAAAAAAAAAAAAAACTTTTCCAGGACTGTGAAAAGTGCATCTGGACGCACTTTAAAAAGGAACAATGGTACTTAATGTACTTCAGAACATTCGTGGCTGCTGCTGAGTTGAAGCAGATTCTGCTGTAACAAGAAAATGACCCTAAAAACTTAGGCATCTTGAACGTAGGCATTTAAACTTTTCTTTTGTTCAGCTGTATGAAGGTTGTTCATAAAGCAATCTAGAAAAAAAAAACACACCCACATCTCAGAAACTCTTTCCTATTTACAAATAAGTGTCAGATTATTATAAAATCTGAAGTGCTCTTCACAGTTTCATAGACACTCTACAACATGCCTTGGAACAACAGGCTGTAAGCTCTGTTAAGAATATATATTCAATCAAAAAATATATAACCATGCTTCACAACTGCAATACATCATAAAATAATATACATTGTAATACACTATTTTTATTACATGAATACTACATTATATAATAATCATATTTTAATATCAAGCACAATGATCTGCAGCATAAATGCAAAGCACTAATGAGTTTCATTACAGGCGAATACATAGATTTTCCAAACAGAAATATGGATGAATGATCTGTTAAATAGGTCTATATATCCGAAGACATTGGCAGTAAAGGCTCTATGTTCTATAGTTCACCTGCACCCAAGTTAAAATGAATGAGCTGTTCCTTCCAAAATTCTTCACCAAAAGGTTGGCTTTTTTATTTTAAACTTCTTTGTCTGTCTGTCCTTCACAAGCCTATTCGCCACTCAGCATAAAACACAGGCAGACAGCAAAACAAAAAACTAAAAATCTTACAAAGTTAAAATTACCTTTTTAACTATTAAACCAAAATTGTCTGGCTCATTATTTCTAATGGGTCTGCTATAATTAAAGCCTTAAATAAGGGCCATTTGAAAAGAAAATATTGTATTTATTAGTTTATAAGAATAAAAGACATTTAAAGCAGTTTTAAAAGGTAAGCAGAATGCAGTTATTATCTTGTCATTTTAGCTACTGGTACAATCGTACACTTCACAAGTGATGTGTAGTTTAGCTGTTTCTTTGTTACTTGGCATGTTTGACACTTCCAAATAATGTAATAAATGCAATTTACTTAATGTCACTTTGGGATGTGCCTATTTATAAAGTCCAAAACGTCAAGAACAAATATTTTAAAATGATCGTTACCAGGAGTGTCCATAATTAAAAATCATGTCAAAATGATTGTTTAAGATGTCGGTTAAAATAAATAAATACAAATTGTTAACAGGCAGAATTAGATACTACTCTTATTACTGGGACTTTGGGAATTCATGTTTTTTCTTTTTTTTTATCATTAAAGAAAGTTTAAATTTAAACAGCCAACCCAGAAATGGATCTTTAAACAAGTCCCTATTTTCTTCCTAGTGTTCTTTTCTCCCCCCTGGTTTCTCACTGTATTCGGCGCTCATCTTTTTTACCCTGACCCGAGTTCAAAGTAATTACAGTAACCCTGCAATGGTCTCGCTCACAGGCCTCTCCAAGGCAGCTCATCACATTTGCTCGCTAACACAGCTGGCAAGGGATCTGACCATCTTTGCAGGATAAAATTTGTGTCCGTGGCTTTGTCAAGAACGACTAAACAAAAACTAAACCAAAAAAAAGTCATTGTAACCATACAGAGGCTTTTAGTACTATACTTGATTCAGAGCAAACTGCTTCCCTCCGTTAGACAAACATCGTATGTTGACTTTAGACCAGAAACAAAATAGCAAGCGGATTAAATGGCCCAGGAGTGTCTTAATATGATTTCTATTATTAATGAATGCAGATTTACAGAAATCAGATATGAGTCTTCGCCATTTTTTCCCCCCCATCACAAGAAATGGGCAACAAAGGATAAGCAGTGCCCCCTAGTGTCTCTACCGATAGAAATAAAATAATATAAAATAGAAAGAGAGAGAGAGAGAGAGAGAGAGAGAGAGAGAGAGAGAGAGAGAGAGAGAGCGAGAGAGAGAGGAGGTTTCAGTCACTAGGGACCTCGTATCAGGGAGAGAAGGAAAAAAAAAAGTATTAAAAAAATTCTGACACGGCCAAGATGTTTTTAATGTTCCAGGCAGCTCAGAAAAAAAAAAAAAATTCAGCTCAGAATAACAGGCCATGCATGAAAGCGGATGTCAGAAAGTCCAGAAGAATCACTCACTGTGAAGACGTCTAATAGGAACTGCTGAATACATAACGCAGGAGGCATGGTCTGAATGACTAAACTGAAGTGGCCAGAGCCCAGCGTGAGTGCTCTGATTCAATCAGAACCTAAAACGAATAACTGTAACAACTCTCTGAGAAAGGCCACAGTCCTTCGAACCCCCTGTAACATGCTGTAGCCGTTCTCAGTTAGTCAGGTCAATTAGGACACTTTGATTTTGCACTGCTGCTTGTGCTTCTTGCATTTTCTTTTTTACAGTCAATTTTGAACATGTAGAAGTCCCTAGAGAACTAACAATCAGGCAGCCTTCCTGACTGTGGAACATTGCATCTGAGGGCTGCAGAAGACCACACTGAAATATGCAGGACTTACACTACATAAAACCTTATAGCACTACATAAAACAGTTCATTACTGGTTTCTGGATTTAAAGGGGATGTGGATTTTGAAACAACAATTAACAGTGTAAAGGAAACTGATAGCCAACCAGTAAAACACAAAAACTTCAATAATGTTATATTAGTACTGTGGTTAGAAACCATGTACAAATGTAAACCCCTAAATGAACTGTTTTTTGTTTGTTTGCTATTTTCATTTCCATGACATCATTACATGATTCTCATGTCTCATTTGCTAGACCAAAGGTTTAGTCAATAAACTCACACTGTATAAATGTAATTTATCTACAAATAAATGAACTACTGCTTTTATCTATTGAAAGGTGAACTTGCAATCCTCTTACAGTCACAGAGTTCAGTGACATTTGTCCAGCTACAACAGAAAACACAAGCTGCAAAGTATTCTAGGTCATATTGATCCCTTCTAAAGAAAGATCAAGACACTTTGTTGATGCTTGGCTATGACAGATATATACAGTACATAAAAAAGAAACCCACATAGATAAACTATAAATAAAGTGTTTAATAAGAACTCCTAATGGCACATTCTAGAAGACCTCTGCAAGCTTTCACAGTTACTTATGCCCTTTTTCTAGACTGCTTGTGACAAGTACCCAAAATGAACCCAACACATTTAGATCCTATAAACTTGAAATGCTTTAATGCAGAGCAGCTTCCCAACAGCAGAACATGTCTGCAGAGCTGAAGCGAGGGCGTTACAGTCTCCCCATCTGGAGAACAGGTCCCCCCCCTCCCCCCTCAAAAAGAACAATACATTGCTGGAACAAGTCCACTTCAAAACCCTTCCTAAAACTACAAACAGTCATCTGCAGAAACAAGTTTCAATATCAAGCCATCATTATCACAGGATGCCCATGAGCCCAATCTGAGAAAGAGCCAACAGCTGCAAGGCAAGAAGTGTTAACCAGACAGGCAGGCTAAGGGGGGGGGGGGAGTATACATATATATATTGTCTGCGAGTTCTGTGCTCTTCGTAAGGGGAATAGCTTTGATTTTAGCTGGAAGCCAGATAATTCTCCTAGACCCAGGTATCATGAGATCAGGTAGAGGCAAAACATCTGCGCTCTGTTCTCTGCCTCCACTCTGGTGTCTCTGGGAAGAGCAGAGCTGCAGTACACAGTGTGCTGTGCTGCTGCTACACTGCACCGGCTTGCGCTCATGTCAGGAACCTAAACATTATTAAGATATCTGCTAAAGTTTTCACTTCCCCTGCAATGTTTGAGATGAACTCTGTGTAGCACTGTCTTCGGGAAAAACAAAGTGATCGATACGAGAACACACCAGCCTCCTCTGGACAGACCAATCAATGCTAGAAAGAACCTTGCCCAGGGCCTTATGCAAATAGAAGCACGTCCTGTAACCTAGGGAGGGAACATGCGCAATACATCAATGGGATTTGATAAAACCTTACAGCTATATCAGCCGCAGCCAGTAAATATGTAATGATGAATCCCTGAAGATTCAAGTGAACTATTAAACTAGGTAGTTTCAACAGCAAGCTGCAAAGGAACCTTTTTTTCAAATCCTTACACATAGGCATGAAGATAAAAAAAAGGAAGGACAAAAATCAAAAGGAGGTGAATTATGAACAGTCACTTCAACAATACTTGGTTGAGACATAATGATTTTCAATTACATCGCCATGGCAACATTCATGTGCATAAAAATACTGTAACACTGAAAACCTCGTCCAAGTCTTTTCACTTCCATCATTTGACAACTGGATTAGAAACATGATTAATGTAGATTACTTACTAGGCAGTATTACCTTTAACACATAATGCTGGGGAAATGAAGACAATCTCAATAAGAAGGCACTTTAAAAGAAGGGTCTTCGCTTCTTTTTTTTTATCTAAACACCTCCAGGAACATTCAATAAAACAGCAGCATTTATTAAACCTCAAGTAGGCACCTGTATTTTTTGGGGTCAAATTCCTCTTTTTCATCTTAATTGTAATATTTGGTATTACACATGTATTTGGATGACCAGGTGAATTAATGTTGAGGTTACAGTATTTACCGGTATGCAGTACATTTCTAAACTGTAACTTATTTTGTAATACATACTAAATAATAAATACACACATGTATTTACTCAGCAAGGAATGTTGCTTAATCTTAAACTATATGTACAACTAATTGGAATATTATAATTGTAATATTATACTTGTTAACAATGAAGTCCTATTTTTCTAGAGGAACCACTGCTGGCAATGGTGAGTCTGTATTGCAAATGCAACAGGTGACAGGATAAGGTATAATGCAGTCCACAGATATTGACAGGCAGGCATAGCAGCTTAATCAAGCTTATAGAGAGCCCACTTACCTTGTATCTGTTTCAGAACATGCATTCCTTGTTTGGAAGCTTCTACCGATTTCAGATAACAGCCGCTCTTACTTACCATTAGGATTCTAAAGTCCATGGCCATATTTGCTTCAAAGAAAGCAGTGTGATAATTACACTGACACTCATGGAATCAAACTAAAAGCGGCTGCGCTAATACTCTGGTGCTACTTAAGGAGGGCCCTCAGTCCTATGAAGTGCCGAGGGGTAAACGTGTAAATGTAACATTTCACAGCAGAAACTACACAGCACACTGTACTGTACTGATAAAAATGCATTTGCATCAGTAAGGAGTTATTTTAAAATAATGTGACCTTTGTTACAGATATACACTGTTGCATCCTGGTATTTCACATGCCCCCATTGCAGCTAAATCACTGAACTAAGTTTGATATACAACACAAAAATGGATTAGGTGCCAGAAAGCCATAGGAAGTGATTACGTAAAATACACTTTTCATCTGTATTTACAGATGTATTACAGATATATCTGCATATTACAAATGCAAGCTTAAAAACAGCTAGCAAAAGAATCAAAAAAGAAAGGGGGGCAGTGATGATGTTTCTATAGCTAATAAGGTAAGGACATACATTTTAATGGGATTTATTTAACAAGCATGCAGTACATTACCAAGTATGAAAAAATGTATGTTTAAACTAAATTGTTTAGCAATCAAGATGCCCATGTGTGTATGTACATATGTTTATGTACATAAAATATAAGCATTCTTATTACTACAGAAATACAATTTGCCTTGCAAAGTACACACTGACTAGACCATAAACTACCCAGTTTTGCCAAACCATACCCAAGTGTGCATGCAACATGACGAACCCATTTCCATCCGTGCAACTGGACTACAATGCCAACATCCATTTATTGGACTTATTCATTTATTGCATGTATGTATTTGTTTTGTCAGGATAAAAACTGAACTTGTCCAATGAATCCTATTAATTAAAGATTAAATAAAGTAATAATAAATGTGTCTTCGGGTTTATATTTCAATTTGACAGCAGATCGTTACCAAACCTTACACTGACCTTGGAAAGCAGGCCAGGTACTGGAAAAGGAGCAAAGGGAAGTTTTAATTTGGCAGCTTCCGTAGGACTTGCTATAATGAGTCAAGTGTTTTATGGTTTAAAATCTTATTGTACTACCTTGTATATACATGTAAATCAATCAATAAATAAAGAATGCAGCGTGGATTTCATGCTTTGTTAGCATTTCTGACTGTTCCTCTGGATATGGCAGCTCCTGGTTCAATTCCAGCACAACCTTATTATTCTGTGTCTATTTCAAATGTATAGTCACTGCCTGTCAAGTTCTTGGCTGTTCTAAAAGTGAAATGGTTTAAAACCTGTTTTTGGTTTCTTGGGTGCCTTTGCTGTGATTTGTTTGTCTGTCGAATTGTTGTTCTTTTTATTCTGTTGCTGGCAGGAATTTCCCATTTCCCAACAGCTGTTTGTACAGTAAGCAAATCAACAAGTGCCAGAAGAGGGGACTCCAGCAGCCACTTGGGCTGCTTTTAAAGGCAGCTGAAATGTGGTGTGCAGTTCTTTAATGGCAGAAGTGAATGGGAAAGGCAGTGCTGTCACATTGTTAACAAAGAAAACAACGTGTCAACATTGTTGATGTTATTAGTAGTAGGAAAATAAAAAAAAACTACACTATAAGATCTGCATACACAATCGTGTTTGTTTTACAGTGAAACCTTACCAGTCTGATTCAGCTTTTTGGGTCTTCCAGTCCTGGGTTTGTCAATTACATATGATGTTTCTCTGTACTTGTTGATTATGCTTCGGATACCGCGAGTGATGCAAGCTGTTTCGAAAATCGAGTGATGCGAGCTATTTCACGTAATGTTTTTCCTTCTTTATGCAAGTCAAGGTTGTTACAATAGTAGAAAACACTAGTGGAGGCTTTGAGTAAGTTGTTGATGCTAATTGTGTCTATTTACTTATGTTGCGTGATTGATGTGTTAAGAAGGCTACTGTCTGTATTTCAATTTAATATCAGTATTTAAAATATATCTAGAGTTTCTGGGGAATTTTTAGGCAGGAATGTACCTGCCTTTAAATGCATTTTGCCGACTATTTTTATTAAAAAGTGAAACGAGACAATTAACTAAGACTTCTTTCTACTGCAGCTGAAAAACGTGCAGAATGAGGGCGGCAGAATAAAATGAATTGTTCTGTATTTTAAGTAGTGCTCTCATAATGCAAACACATCATGAATCATCGCAATTATTATCAATTTTATTTGACGAGTTTACCCAGGGTGGTGTCTTGGTTTTATGTAACAGTTATTGTTGTAGCTTCAACCTCCAAGCATCGAGGGTAAAGAGCTCATCACTGTGGTTTTAGGAATGTATAGGTACACAAATAGTGGAGCTTATTTTATCATTATCATTTTTCCATGATTAAATTAAGAAACTGAGATGGTTTAATGATGCTAATTACAAAATTAGAAATAAAACCCAACAACCAGAAGCCCTAAATATCCATTCTGGTGTATTTAGAAGCATCTAACATTTGCATTTGAAGTAAGTGTGATACTTCAAGGTTTATTTCAGACACTGCGTGATTGGCACTGATAGTTGAGTTGAGGGTTGTGTCGAGTTCACAGGGCTGCGGTTTGCAAGGAGCTTCGCAGCTGGCCAATCACATTAATAAAAGTCAAATGCATATTCATGAGTATAAGTCACAACATGTATATATGGTTATATATATATATGGTTATATATATATATATATATATATATATATATAACCATGGAACTAAATATTGCTTCTTGTGTATCACATCTTAGAATATAGAACATTTTCTATTTTTAACTCAAATTCAAAAAAGTAGAACCAAAAGAATATAGTCTACAGAAAAGCAGGGACAGGCTCACACCTGTGGACTATACGCACATGTTAAATGCCCTTTATTCACATGTTAAACAAAAGCACAGATTTGCTTAAATTGGTAACAGCTAACAGCTAACTGTGTTTGTGGTTCAGTCAAGTGTTGTTGTGAATTGGACACTTGCTTAAAAGTTGTACTCCTTGTTTTCATTTAAAATGCACTAGTAAGAAAAAGTGCAAAGATAATGTGGGATGGATGAAGGAGATGTTGATGAATGATCTGTACTGTTTGCTAACTCACTCTGCTTGTTAAAGGCTGAAAGAAATGGCACTTTAGAGGTAAGTCTTTTGTTTATAGAGAGGATGCACGCTGACAGGGTTGATGAGAGGGTCATTTTTTATTTTGTTTTACAGATTAAACATTGCCATTGCTGTGGGGAGCTCTGAATTCAAAGATGGCGAAGCTGCTATTGTGACGCCAATGTTACCAGCTGGCCACTGAAATGTGAACAACAAATACGCTCTGGAACACTCAGATTATAGAGATTATTAATTCAACAATATAACACACTGACAAAGACTTCACAAAGTCTGTCTACTTTTAGTACTATTTCTTTTTAATGTATGAAAAACAAAATCAGAAAGTACTAAGAATGTGAGGCACAAAGGTTAGCCACACTTTAATATCTGCAAACCCTATAATGCATTCAGTCTCAAACACTAAGTTATCATGTAAAAAGAATACATACATAAATAAACATAGTGTACCTCTAACATTTTTTCGAAACCCATCCCCTTTCATAAACTGATGCTACAGAAAGAGGCTCCCATGCGACAGCTATCAATAGCTGTCAGCTTCCAGCCACTGGCACCCATCTTCATGGGATGCCTGGGGCTCACAGAACTCTGTTGCCCGTGTGTAACGATTCTCAGGCTGTCAGAAGCAGTTGGGTTTTGTGTTGCTACCTGGCAGTGTCAGGCAAGGTCGAGAAGGTCCACAAGAGGTTAAAGCAATCCCACTCTCCTGCAGTCTCCCTAACCCCAGAGAGCCATTGCACAGGACCGCTCATCTCTTATTACCCTGTGCCTTGTCACCACTTTGAAGTATTACAGGGGGAAATGTTATTCACTGTCAATACCATCTGCCTCTTGGAATTAGTTTGTAGATCTATCTGTTTCCATAGTATTTAATAACCTGGAGCACAGGTCCAGCTACACTTCATACCATAACATAAAACTTCTGAATATAATCTTAACTTGTTTTAAAATGGCAAACTTTTATTTTGATATGTTCGATTAAAAATAAGAAAAAAATACCAAAAGTAATTCCGAATATATCAGTCTAGTGAGCTCTTATAATTAGTATTTTCTTGTTTTATTTGTTCTGTTTGTATGTGTTCATTTTTTGTTTTTCTCTGAAACGGATGAAAAATATTGTGCTCCCCTGGTATTTCACAATTTGTACCCTTCATTACAGTCCTTGATATTTCATGTTTATATATATTTATATAACTGAATAAAACATTAACCACCAAAAAGACATGTTAAAACTGTTTTCCTAGCATGTCCAGACTTCCTTCCAGAATGCAGAAGAGCTTTTTATTTCTCTAAGTGCCCTGTTGTGTTGTGCCCTCATTTTTGCCACTCAGAGGGGGGTAGCATGGCAGGCAGCTCTGCTGTATTCCTAACATTCTCACTGTTGCCTTCTCAGCAGGGCAGCTGGTTATTCATTTATTCTTTCGCCCAGTTTTAACTCACTAGGGAAACACTGCCCTTGTAAACAAGATGCTCTGTTTCAAGAGGTGCTCCTGGTTAAATTAATTTGAAATACAGATAGAAATGTGCCTTTGGTTTCTACAAAACCCCAGGGTTGCCTATTTTCATGTCTTCTTATTTTTAAGAAGAAAA
Organism: Acipenser oxyrinchus oxyrinchus; assembly: GCA_030684275.1. Taxonomy (NCBI): domain Eukaryota; kingdom Metazoa; phylum Chordata; class Actinopteri; order Acipenseriformes; family Acipenseridae; genus Acipenser; species Acipenser oxyrinchus. Next base: position 6,585,326 of record CM060248.1, read on the forward strand.
TTAACCTTACAACCATTTATATATTTCTCCACCACACACATTTCTTACATGCTTTGCTGAAAACTTTTCCTATGTAAAATAAGAATATTTTACCATGTAAATGGACTCAACTCAACGTTTGTTGTATAACTATTTTGTTCATACATTACAGCAGATACATTACGTCTGAATCTAAATTAACCACACAAAAAATATTTACTGTAATAACTTTCTCCCCATCACAAGAGTAATTTATTCCCAAACTCCTGACACTGATGTCATTTTTTTTTGTTGTTGTTTTAAAATGTCTTTTAACCAGGGTATCATGTTGCAATTCTACAAAAAGAGTAGCCCTTAAGACTCCTCCAACTACCTGTCAGCTAAATTCACTGCTGCTTACAATGTTTACTGTTCATCGTTAATGTCCTCATTCCAGAAACCTCAAGATGAAAGCTAGTTAAAGACTTATTTAGACAATGTTAGTTACATCGAAGACAAGAGGCAGTTAGTTAGCAATTCCACAGCAGCACTGGAATTAAGTGAAAGCTAGTTAGTAACACATGATTGAAACTCAATGCTGGAGCAAGAGAACACAGGAACAAAATAAATAAAGTATTTGATGCTGACCCTACTTTTTAATACACTAAACATGCACCAAAATGCAGTATGTGCCTTTTTCTGATCTATTGGTCTCATATACAGTACCTGTAAGGCTTGCACTAACATACAATATTCAGCTCTGACATGTTCTGCAGTTAACTGAATCAGTGCCAATATGCAGTGTAACCTTGCATGCTTTTTTTTTTCTTTACTGCATTGCCTATACTGTAGTGCTGCAGTTTATCTGGTCACAACTCAAAATTCCCAAACCGGATTCCGTGCATATTCCCTCAGAACAAAAGAGAGCTGACAATATTCCACAATCCAGCGGTCGGCAACTCCACTTTACATATTGCAGGTATTCGTAATCCGTGTCCTCGGCAGATGCCATAGATACAGACACACACACACACTCATGAATTGAGCAATCTTACATAATTCCTTATATAATGCAGACATCTCATCCCATCAATGCGTTACTAAGCACATTGCAGTGGGATGCTGGAGTAAATCCTGCATCACCCCACATCTTTACACAACTCTCACAATATGAGTAGCCAAGAATTAAACTTTTAATGACTCTTGTCATAATGTTTTATGTGAGACTGATCTGTGTGCCACCCTGTGTGTTTTATGTCACAGCAGTCTGAGAAAGGGCTCCTCCATTGTGAAATGAAATGAAATCAAGAGCGAACCCCTGAACCTCCAGTGTCCTGACATGTGAGAATAGACACCGGCAGAGTCTGCAAAATCCCACACCACTACCCTAGCTACAAGCTTCTAATACAGATAAAAAGGCCAGCATTCACACAGACATAAAGCCATCCTCCCTGCAGCAAAACTCTCTCATTCAAAGGCTTTTAGCTGCTCTTTGATGGAACTATAATTAGTCTATATACTCAATGCAGTTTTTAAAGAAATAAAATTGCAATAAAAAGAGTTCAGCGCTACCAAACACAGAACACATCATAAAACAAAGCACATGAAATAATCTGGATGCCTTTGAAGCGCTTGCTCAGAAAAGTGTATTTAACTAAAAAGGGGCAATAATTAACCCAAACCCTCTACAGATTTTCTTTTTCTTTCTTTCTTTATGGTCAAATGTATCCTTTTTGTTCCCACGTTCCCTAAACACACAAACATACAGTATTTGCTATATAAATTCAAAAAATAAAAAATAAATTCTAGGATGTGTGCACGACAGCAGTGTATGAAAATCTCAGAAATTCTCTTTTTGTTTGCTGCAGATAAGACATGTGCAATGCTTTTCTGACAAGGATCATGCTAAACTAAAGCTTCGTGACCCAGCACATTTCCCCACTGTTAAGTTTACATTGCTTTATGAAGGGTGCATGGGATGTACCAGTGGCTGTATTATATCCTTCAGCCCAGGCATTCCAGCTCCTGCAGGGATTTTTTTAGTGCAGGGACCCTGTCCCTCACTAAGACCATCTTGTCTCCTTGACAAAGCTCCTTTCTAACTTCTTACTTACTGGCTACTTCCTGCATGATGGCATGCAGTTGTATAGGGATGGGGGATGACTTTAGCTTAGCCTGGGATAATTTCACAGGCCTAGGGCACTCTGACCCCCACGGCCCTGGGGTCAAAAGTCAAGTTTTGTTCGTAGACATCTGCGTGCACGAAACTAAAGGGAAAACAAAAGTAGAGAAAAATCCACCAGTGTGATGGGGGGAGACAAGCAGACGGGAATGCCAGAGTGGCGAGCCACACAGCTTCCATCTCATGCCCTTTGCTCACACGTTTGGGAGGCCGATGCTAAAAAAAGAAACTCCAATACAGTACCGAGTATGCTTTATAATAAAGCTACTTTACATAAACAAGGCAATGCTCAATACACACTGGCTTTCCAGTTTGTTTCTCCAGCACAGACTCGAAGTAAAGCTACTGTAGCAGTCAACTTTACTGTTTATTACTGAATATGCATATCATATGCAATTTGTCAGGGATTCACCAAGATTTTTTTTAATGTAGGTGTTTATGTTTCTGTTAAAATGAAATGCCCGTTTGAAATGAATAGCTTTTAGATTGAAACATGAATGTTTTTAATGATATGAGCAAGCAGGGCTTCAATTTCCATGTTTGTATAAATGATTATAACAAAAAGAACTAAACCATAAGCCAACAGGTTCATGGTCATAAATCACAGCTCCAAAACAAAACCAGCAATATTTCACTGAATATGAAACTGCGTGCATTAAAAGCAAATACCTAAAAGAAAGGTTAATTATTAAATGTGACAAGGGATTTCTAAAGCTTGTTAACATGCACCTTCATCATCCCTCATAAATACTTGGTGATGGCTCTCTGCAGTTGGTATGATAGTGTTAAAAATGCAGCGTGAAGGAGAGACCACACAAAATACTACACCAGAGCTAGTTATGGACAAAGCACAGCGTGAATATTTAACACATTAAACACAAAAAAAAAAGTTTTGGATAACGAAGAAAATGCTCACACCTTATTTCAATGCAACTCAAGGAAAAAGAACCTGGCTGTTGCGTAAACTGTCACTGCGTTAACTAAACCTAGCACCTACCGTACTGACAAACTGCAAGCACAGTGTTTTTATATAGATGATAGATTGTAGGATAGTTTGCTAACGTAATACCATTACACCATGATGAGAAAGCTATTTTACATTTCTTAGTCAGTTAAAAAAAAAAAAAAACCCGTCCATCTATTAAGCCACTCGTTTAAATTTTCCTTTTACTTTTGAGATGTAGAGGAAGTAAAAATCTGCCCGAGGATAAGGATGAACTGGATTATTTACAGAAGAACTGAGTCCTCAAAGAAACTGAATTGTATTTATTTTTAATCATTATCTGGTTTCCCCCATAGTATCTTAAAGGCACCAACTAGGTGACTGGCTATTTGATTTAAAACAATGCGTCATAAAAATATTTTTTTTAAAAACAAACAGATCAGCTTACCAGTTCTACGAATGAAAGACCACCATAACTGTGAGCAACAAAAAAGATATTCTTCGCTGAAGATTTGGATATAAAGTTGTCCCACACATAGACTGCATGCTCTTCGGGGGAACTGTTTTCCTGTAAGAAAAAAAACAAGAAAAAAAATGTTTTATTTACTGTTTTCGAAGTCTTAATAATGATTTTACACCAAATATATTTCAGGCAATATAAAATAAAAATATATCAAATGTATCTTTGTTTTATTTTTTATATAAAGAAGGAATCTTATATGGATTTCAACTAGTAAGGCATTTAAGTGTTCCCCTACAAGTTTTCTACCAGCAAAGACAGTTCTGCAAATATGTACTGTATACAAAAAACCAAACTTCTATGTGCCTTAAATGTCACATCTAAATCTTAATTTGCAACATGCCACTTAATCAATACAACACATCTGTACAAATGGAAAAGTATAAATCACTGAACACATTGTAAAGTCACAACTGAAAAACAGCTGAGAAAATAGGAATGGTAACATTTTATTTACTATAGAACTCAGAACATTTAGCTTTGCTATAAAAAATTATTCAAGAGACATGCATTAGCATTTCACAACTTTGATTTCCAGTAATACCCCACATGAGTGAAATGCATTGTTCAATTATGTGGGTTCTGGTTTTCATTAGGCAAGCATTTTCTTTGTGATCCACAGCTTATTGTATTTCTGAAACAAGTTCAGGCTGGTAAACAAGGTCTATAAATTCTGTAGAAATGTGGTACTTTTAATTCACCTTTACTAATTGCAGTTGTTGACAGCATGCACGACTCTGACCAAACACAGAAGATCATTGATTAACAAATAAATAAACAATCATTCAATCAATACATAAATAAAGTATTTCATTAACTTGTCACCAAGTATGAACATCAAAAAAGATCTTTAAAAAAAACGGGTTTGTCTTGAAAGCAGATGCAACAAAGCTGTTAAAAGAAGAAAAAAAGAACTGTTTGCCTGTTTCAATAGAGATCTTCAGGGCAATTCAAAAACACTAAGTATGACAATAATACATGCACTGTTTATAATTTCAGACTGTTAACTGGAAATAAGGATACACATGTATGCACACACCCTGTTTTAGGTGCGAACTTTGTTCCTTTTTCTTGTGAAATATTAAAATAATAACATAAAAAATATAATCTTATTCTAACACCAGCAAGAATGGACATCCACAACTATCAAACATTCAATTGTAGTGTATCTATATATATATATATATATATATATATATATATATATATATATATATATATATATACACCAAAAGAAAAAACTGGAATACATAACAAAACATTACAAAAAGAAGACTACAAACAGAGATGTTTGTCACAGAATTGAGTATGTCCTTTTCTGTTTATCTATCTCCATATATATATATATATATATGCAAGAGTGGTCTTACAGGGAGTCACAGGTGGTTCAGGTACTGTATGCACCGTGATATTACAGTTTTGTAAAATGATTAGATTTACTGCAGGACAGACAGACAGGCATGTTTGAATCTGTTCTATTCTATGAACACAACAGCTAGGAACAAAAAAGAGAATGTTACACCAGATCAACAATGAGCCCATCCAGAGGCACACTGACTGTATTAGTGAGTAATTCAGTACAGCATCAATGTGTTTCTAATGCTGCTGAAGAAACGCAGGTACAAGCCCTTATCAACTATGCACAGATTCAAACACCTGGGCTTTCCAGAGCCCTCGTATATGATTGACTACCTGAGCTGATAACACATGGAATTATCTAAACAACATTTGCATATTTGTGTAATTATTTCCTTGGGTTAATTAGCTCCTGCAAAGCAGTCCACCCTTTGAGACTGCATCCAGTGACAGGTTCACATATTTTCTGTGCAGATGCCAAATTTGACAGGCCCCCTACTGCTAGCCTGTTGCCAGTATCTTAAGAAATGACTGGCAGTCCATTTTAGGCTACAGCTCTGGTTTTCCATCTTATCCCATACATCAGAACTAAAGGCACTGTTTCTCTTTGAGGCACCTCTGCATACGTTTGAATTGCAGAAAGAAAGTGAATAGGTGAAAAGTACATGCTTACCATAATAGCATAAAATCCCTTTGTTTAAACTGTTACACATACTGTAGTACAGTATCTGCAATAGGATCACGACACTATTGTCATCTGTCAAAAAATAATATAAATGCCATTGCCGTTTATTTCAAGGGTGTGCTTGAACAAACCTTTTATTTTTTTATTAATGGTTCCTCATACAAAATGTGGTCTGTATGTCAGTGTGACTGCCTGTATGTTGCACTCCACATGGTGAACACAATAACTGCCTTGAATTTCCACAAATATTCCAGATTGCATTTGCGTCTAATCCAATAAACTGTTGGTTTTATACAATTTGTATCTTGTGCACTGCTTGAAAGTAGGCATACATACATACAACAGGTAGATACATACCGGTATATACTGTGTACATACAGTACAGATACATATAGTTTCAGGATTGGAGGCTATTAAAAAAGGGAGTCCACGTCTCCTGTTATCTGTTGTGATTGTTTTACACATTAGGAAGGCTTCTAGCTTTTATACCACTTTTAACGAACTTTATTATTTGTTTTTCAGCAGTCATCCAATTCTCAGGCTTTTTAGATGCAATATTTATTGATTAAAATTTGACTTTTATTGATTTCAATTTAATGATAATTAAACAGAGACTATTGTTCATATATATATATATTTTATTATTATTATTATTTATTTCTTAGCAGACGCCCTTATCCAGGGCGACTTACAATTGTTACAAGATATCACATTATTTTTACATACAATTGCCTATTTATACAGTTGGGTTTTTACTGGAGCAATCTAGGTAAAGTACCTTGCTCAAGGGTACAGCAGCAGTGTCCCCCACCGGGGATTGAACCCACAACCCTCCGGTCAAGAGTCCAGAGCCCTAACCACTACTCCACACTGCTGCCCAGTCTTAAACCTAAGAAAGAACTTGTTTCTAAAACGTACCCAATGACCATTTTCATCATCAGAATTTCTTTCAAGTTTGTAAACTGTTCTGAATTATTCAAAAAGATTACGCCATTAAACGAAACAATATTTGTCATTGTGAACTTCAGACAGCTTTAGTTCACATATGACTGTCATTCCAGATTAGGTTTGCTCTCTAAACAGAAACGGAATTACCTTGCATACAACATTCAAGGTACAATTTCCAGACATTTGTTATCCAATACTAATCTGTTTGCCTTTTTGTTTTGCCAGAAAAAAAAAACAAGGAATGGCTAATCTGAGCAATGCATCTCTATTGCAAGTCTGTTGCAGAAGTTTCTATTAAAATGAATGTCAGCCTTGCTTTTCAACCCATTACCCCTTCAAATTCCCAAGTCCTTCAGAAATATGTTTGGATTTCCAGTTCCTCCGGTCTGTTTACACGGCCTAATGAGAAACAGAAATATAAAAGCGCTGTGCAAGGGCAAGAAAAATAACATTATGGCCAAAAAAAAAAAAAGCTAAACCACAGGAAACAATGAATCCAACAGACTTCAACACATTTGACAAACAACTGCTAAGTATTTTGAATAACAGTTTGGGGTTCAGGAAGAACAAAGGTAAGCTGAGCGGCTGAAATGTTTCTTGTTTTGTACCAAATGGGTGATGTGGATACAGTCTAATCAAAGAGGAAGGGGCCTTCACTAATCAAGAAGATTATGTATGAAGTCTGAAGGTGTTTGTTTGTTTAAAGTAATACTCAGAAAATAGATCCGGCATGGGACGCTGGGCAGAGTTAATAAGCTTTCAAATATTTACAATATATTTATAATAACATGTTAAACTGAAGATGTATGTAAAGCGTAACAAGAACATTGATTCTATCTAAAGCATGCCAAGGATCATAACTTTGAATTCATTATAAAACATAAACATGTAATAAAAAATGTAACAAGTATCATCTTCTGTCTTATGTGTTAATAACTTTGCAAACATACAAGATATGCATTTTACATTCAAAGAGGTTACTTAACTCTCCAATGAAGTCTCTATTGTCTTCTAAATAGCATCATGCATTAGTGAGACATAAAACAAGTGCATTTAGGTTAAACAGTCATCAAATATCATTTCTACTCTGGAGAAGAACACGATACTCTCTCAAATCATTTAGAACAAGTCTTTCTGAAAGCTTTTATTTTTTGACCTGTGTATCGCATTATGGATCCATATTAGTATAACCAAGGCCATACTGCACATCCATTTTACATACTGGTACAGGAGCTGTGAGAGTTTAACTTGCAAATGCATTGTGTGTTTTAGTATTTTTTTTTTAAATATCCTCTTCAGTCACTGCCTGTATAATTGTACCATGTTACGTTTCCTATCTATGTATCTATTTTATAATGCATAATGTTTTTTTCAAAGTTTTGGCATAGCAACTTCTCGAACGCCATAGTGTGCACACAAACTGCTTTAAAATGTGTAAAAATGTAATTTAAAAACCATGACCGAAAGTGATATGAAAGGTTGTTGCTGCTAAATAAATTGAAATCATTATTTTAAAACGAATTAACAATGCCACTGTATCAATCTATTAAAGAGGAAGAGGGGCTACATTTTACTTATCGAAACATTCTTAAAAATACAATAAATGATTACCATCCAGTGTTATCTTAATAACCTTTATGAAAGGTATGGAGCAATTAAAACAATAGAAGGGGTATATTTTAACTAGTGATCAGTGCCTAATCTACAATATGCCCAGATGCTTTCCTATTTAAATTAAATTAAATGACAATAAATTAAGTAAGCAGTCAGGAAATTCAATTAAACTTGGGTTCAAATGCTCAAACTTGCTGCTTCTGCCAACTGCAAGTAAATCTAATCAACAGTACATCTTAACTATTAGGGAATTGGTGCCTAGAAATCCAATGACAGTCAAAATATTATTTAAAGGGATTTGCAGAGAGACAATGTGCCATGACCTCCTTAATATAGATCTATAATTCAATGTATTTATTTTTATAATTTCCATTGATTTCTATGCTGAAATATATATAGCCAACTAAGAAGCACATTCTTGCATTGTGATTGCCTAACACACTAATCAAAATCCCAGACAGATTCCAGTAAGAAACAAGAGAAATGAGGGACAATTTACTAGGTCAATGTCAATTTCATACACTGTAACGCTGGACATAAATAGACCTGCTGACAAACATGTCTGGTTGCATTGATACAAATATCTGAAGAATGATTGCATATTCCGTTTAGGTAAACTGCTTTAGGATTTGAGCTGGGAATGATTTGAATCAGCTGTACCCCAAATCACATGCGGGTTCCTTAGTGATTTGAGTGCATTAAATTATACTGGAATCATACAGGGCCTATACATTTTCAAATCTAAACTGATAAACTTTTTTTTTTCTCTTTCAATTAAACTGATGTGAAGGCTGTTGATGTGGACACAGTTGTACTGCAGGAGCTGTTTCTTGTAAGCGTTTTCAGTGTACGTATTGTATAGGGTGCTGTACAGTACAGGCTGATATCCACCCACAAGAGGTAGGACTTCAGGCAGTTCTGACCTTGAGTGGGCTGTAAATTAGACTGTACCTCACAGCATTCTATACTGTATCTTTTATTTATAGGCTAGTTAAATAAACAGTACAGCTAATCTTAATGTGACACCATTGTCATCTGATACAAACGAATACAAAGTAATTTCAGATGGATGTATCTGGTCTAGTATATTATACATAGAATAATATATGAGTCAGAATATATTGTCACACAATAATATATCTCTCAAGTTGGTTTTGGCCAGAAATTACCATTACCAGTCCAAACCCAAGAAGATGAGACATATTACTGTGAGAGGAATATTTTTTTTTTAATAGACAAATAAAATCTGCATACCTTGTTTCCCCATTGAACGCATGTACGAGATTGTGATTTTTTTTTTTTTTTGTATTTTCGTTTTTTAAAATATATTTATACACCTTTTAATACATTTCACAAATGATGGTAAACTGTAATATACTTTAGTATTAATTGGATTTATATGATTCTAATTTACTAAAAGAAAACGTTCTTGTTGGGAGGCTTTCATTGACAATATATACAAATATCCACGTATATTGAGGTATATATGGAAGACAAAAACATACCTAATAAACTGCTGGTTAGAGTTTTATAAGTCCTTGAATATATTCTTCATAAAATATTTATCTGCAAACAAATATGAAAAAAAAGGAAATAAGTTTGCCCAGGTCCTTCTAAGACATACAGTGCAGTTTCATTGCATTTCTCTACAGTATCCATGCAATTCTTCATGTATGAACACTTGCTTATATTGCTGGTCAGTTTTAGAATAATGCATGAGGTTTTTTTTTTTCGTTCTTTAATACACCACCTTTGCACTAAGCTTATAGTGAAAAGCACTGGAGTAGATATCACATTACCATCTTGGGTAATAATTAGTTGATACAGAATGTTGCAGGAAAGACAACACTGTAACAAAGCCAGGAAGTCTTGCAGGCTGACTGGATAACAGAATAAAGATATCCGAGGGAGGGGGCTGTTCTATACTATAAAGATTATCAGGACCAGACTGTATAACACTAAGAACTTGCTGGCGTCAAGCTAATCTGACAATATTTGGTGGTGCATTGTTTCAAATCAATAACTAATTAACAAAGTACAAAAGAAGTTGCTCAGCTTTCTGAGATTCCTTGTTAAAAATGGCTTTTGGCTGCACATGGGCAGAAAGGTCATCTTTGTGACATCTCCACCAGTCTTTCAACATCCTGCCACCGTCAGATTAAATTACTTTTAGCAATTAATTGACACAAATTAAAACAGAGGCACATTTGTTAGAGCTGGCTGTCAGATGACATGGTGAGCAGTTGTTTTGATATGAATTTCTACCCCAGACCCTGGATCATATCTTTCATTTTTTTTGGTTGACCTGACTGGAAGATTGGGAGCAACCTTCTAACTTGAACTCCAGAGGCCTCACCTTGGAGGCTTTCCAAGGATTGGATGTTGAGCAGCTTTTGAAAGGCATTCCACTGATGTTCAGGCTCTCAGTGGTGTGGGATGTGTTTGCACTCTGCAGTGCTGGTAAAGGAGCTGCCACCTACAGTACGCACAAATACAAATACCAGCCGCCTCACACATCCTGGGCAATGAAAACTGATCATGAAATATGTACAGGAGGAATTCAGCTTTCTTGTTTTTGTTTTTTAGCGCAAGGACAAACATTAAGAATATTCTTTTTAAAATGTAATACTCAGATATTCTTGCATTTTGAATTAGCTGGAAAACAAACATAATACCATTTTACAGAGCAGAAGCAGCACTTAACCGATTTTAAAAACACTTCCTATAACAGTATTAAATGATAATAGCATTTAATGTACTAAAACTTGTATCTGTGATTGATCAATTTAGTTCATTATTCCATAGTTCAGCTTTGTATGCATTAAAAAAATGTATATGTAAAAATAAATAAACAAATGCATTTATCTTGGAGACTACACTTTCATTTGCCCAAGAATAGCACAAACAAATAATCTGTGAAATCCTTTTTGAAAATTACTAATACATAAAAAAAGATATGAAAGGGTATAAAAGCATATATTTAGAAATAACCCAGGCCAACCAGACTATATTGTGCACTGAAGACAAGCCTGCTTTGATTGAAAGCAGTCTGAATCAGCAGATTTCTGCCATGCTGTCTCAAACAAAGGTGACACAATAATGCATACATCTCATCTCAAACAGGCTTGGCATTTAGAACAGTATGTTATAACTCCACTGACATTTAATCAGACAGAAATAAATATGGAAATAAATAAATAATACACATGGGCCAGCACACTTCAAAGTAGAAAATGTATTTTAAAAACATTTTCAAAAACCATAATCCACGTCTTAATAAAGAAAGAAAGAAAGAAAGAAAGAAAGAAAGAAAGAAAGAAAGAAAGAAAGAAAGATCCTACAAAGGATGGGGTCCTTTATATTATTGATGAATGCCACAAGAAGAAATGCAGAAGTATTATTATCTTTTACAGAAACCAATGCTTATAAACGCAAGTCTGAACTTTCTGCTGATTGCCTTTATATCCTTAGGATTTATTTTTTTTTTTTTCAAAAGCAGAATTCTAATCCTGCCCAGTCAGACCCAATGGAAATCTTTGGAAGTTTCTTAAGCCATGAATGTCTTTTTTGTTCATGGTATTCCCTCGCTTGGCTGGCAGAAAATAGGTAACTGGATTAGTGCTAAAATTCAGAGTAAAGTGAACTCCCAAACTTCTGTATAGCAAGTGCTAAGAAACTCAGCATCACTAAACATGAACCAATGGACTGTGATCTTGGAAAGACTAGCGATTAGGCAAGGTTGGGAGGTTAGAAACTATGAACTAAAGGCTAAAAAGTAAGATTGGTAAAAGCAGTTAAGGGCTTGTTAATGTGTGTAAGGAACCGTACTAATCAACTCAGCTTTATTTTCTACTTGCTCACAGCAGCCCAACCCATAATATGCAGGTGGTCTGTTTCTGTTTAAAAATAAATAAATAAATAAAAAACACAAATAAAATAGCAAGCTTGATTTAAAAAAAAGAAGGCTATACGGCAATAAATGATGAAAAACTCACTGTTAAGGAGTCGGCTGATTTCTATGCACCCTTCACCCCAATCATAAAGCAGTGCCTAAAGGGAATATCTAATGAGAATTGGGATCAAATTGGTACAATTATCTTAAAAAGTTAAAAAGGATTCTCTAATTTGAAGCACAGGGAAATGCATTACGAGGCTAAACATTTACTTTGCCACGGCTCAGTTGCGTTCCCTTCCTGTTGATGATGATACTGTTCATGTTTAGGCCAGCTGTGGGTGTGCAATGTTTGGCTTTATGCTTCGAACAAAGAAGCCAGAAGAAGAAGAAGAAGAAGAAGAAGAAGAAGAAGAAGAGAAACCAATGTCCTATACTAGAACTGTCACTTAGTATTTATTATGCCGTCTCCTATATGAATGAATGACAAACAACAAAAGATGTGCATTGAATATGATTGCCAAGATGAGAGACTGTGGGCAGGCAAACATGACGTTTCCATCAATAAGGATAAGGCTTGCTGGCAGCGAAACACGCTGATTCCATACCGAACACCGAATGCTCATATACTGTACGCATCCCGAGCCCTGCTAACCATTTTCATAATTTCATGTACTCTTAGAGTCTAACATTGTTAGGCTGGATTTATTCTGGTCTGCCTTGTCAGTGAAAGAGAAACTAAATTTGCAGGTTTATTACTAATCTGTTGACATTTGCTGTCTTCACTCTCAAATGCGGCTTGGCAGATGTTTTCAAAAACAAGAATTCTGTCTTATTACAAAACATATTAAACAGCCTTGGCTGGCAGGCTTGTCTGACATCATGTTATTGCCCTGACTAAATCACTCCTCTGCTAAGCCATAATGTAGGCCAGCTAGTACATTATTTCCCAGTTAAGGAAAGATACAGTACAAACCAATAAAGCAAATGCTTTGATATCTAAGGATCTCAGCGGTCAGTGAAGATCACCCATTGTATTGTTCATTAAAAACATATTGGTATAAAATTCATGAATGAGATAATCAGAAAAATGTAAAAGTTAAATATTAATGTAAATAATATACACGCAAAGGGGCGCCTGACTTTGTTTAATAGTGGGGGGGGGGGGGGCAAAGGAAAAGAAGAACTGGCGAGCATAGCGAGAAGCACCAGTAAACCTCATTTTTACTGTTCAATCGTTTTCAAGTTTCGTTTTTTGTAATACTAGGCCTAAACCCACAAAATTGGACAGATGTTTCAACATAAAATATAGAATATCTACTAACTGAGCATTTATTAAGTACAAACACAAGTAGCACCCAATGGCAGAACCAGTTTCAGTGGCATATCTGCACAATGCTGTACAGTACCTATAATTCCAACATGAAGCTTATTAAAGGCAAGTGCGAAACAAACACAAAAAATATATTGACATAACTATGTTAAATTAAGATATTCCTTGCTCGGCTTTGTTTTAAATGTAGTGCTGGATGCTAGGGAATGTTTTTCACGTTTTGTCCTCAAACAATGCTGAGCTTAATTATCACAGTGAAACCTGCTGCTATGAGACTTTTGGAAAGTAACACTATTGCAGGACAGTGCTTGGTGCTGATAGCTTAAAACAATAAGCACCTGCCCTCACATTGCAATGCTTAGTGCTAATTGGTTGAAACACTAAACGCCAGCCCTCACACAGCCAATTCATGACAATGGGTGCATTCACAGAGATCATTCTGCGCAGATTCTGTGCAGAATCTGACCAGTTTAGCCAATGATCTTCTAAGAATGATCTCCGTAAACACACCCATTGGCTATATTGGTCAGATTCTAAACAGAATCTGTGCAGAATGATCTCAGTGAACGCACCCAATATTACAGGCAGTGCAGATCAACCATACACTGCGCATGCGTTAACAAGAGTACAGTTGTGTTCGGCCATACTGACAGACACCAAAATAAATAAATAAATAAAAATTGATGCGCCGAGTATGTGAAATTTACCTGCCCCAGACCAACGGAGTCGATGATATACTGAAATCTATATCATGAGCACTGGCGTAGCCAGAACATTTTTTCCACTGGGGCAAAAATACAAATCTCTAGAAACTTTCAATTTTTGCCAAGCATTCCTGTTCTGATTCAGTTTTAAGTACAGCTATGGCCAAAATGTATATATTTTATTTATCATGTAATCAAAGAAACTACAAAATTATATCGCAAAAGTGTACCGGAAGCCTTAATAGTAATAGCTACAGTATTTCATGTTAGATTTCAAAATGTCACAATTTTTAATTTGTGTCTGTACATGGAAAACTACAAAGCAGTATGTAATTCAATATGTTAATGTAACATTATTCAGCAGGTTTCATTCGGGTTTATGAAGCAAATGTGTTAATTCTCTAGGGTGATACAAGACTTTTGGCCATAGCTGTACGTCAATGCCTTAGGTTTAAACATTCATAAAATGTAACCAAAATGCATGTCCCCATATTAGCTTATTAACTAGCTAATATTAAAATACGCTCTCATATCTCACATGAATATAGATTCATATTCATTAACCAAGGTGTATTCTTTCATTTTTTTCCTGAAAACATCCAGATAGAAAACTATACTCATTGGTTTAAATAAAGCTTAACAGTTTTATTTATTAGAGTGTGGCAATGTCGAATAACACTATTCATACCTTACAAGTTACAAGAACAAAGTTTCACGAGTTTGAGAGTGAAATACTGATAATGCATAAGATTTCCAAAGGAATTAAACATATTTTAAAACTACTGCCACCTGTGCATCTTGCCCCATCCTACCCTGTTATTTCCAAAATGTACAATTTTCTAAACTATTAACTATTTTGAAAAAATAATTGTAGCCAAAGTTTTCACTAAAGTAAAACCAGGCTTGTGTGACTGTAAAATGCCACTTTTTAAATATTTACTGCTGCTTAATCTAAGTTAAAAAATTAAAGAATTGAACTTGTTCATGGCCCCGCGGCAACATTACCCTATTTTTAATTCTAAAACCCAACATTATTTAATGTTTAATAATGGTCTGATACTCTGTCTTCCTTACCGGTACATTTTTTTTTTTAATAATGGTCTAATACTCTCTCTTCCTTCAGATATTTTTGCAAGTAATAAATATAAAATATATGCCTGAATTTAAGCATTAATATTTAGTGCAATCGTCTCTCTGACCACCTGCCAAGTTCACATTCATTTACTGACGTGTTTTCTTACTGTTAGCTAACGTTAGCCACGGTGCAGACCTTGGGTCAAACCAACGTGTTCGTGCGTGTAGGGAGAAGTTATTGTGATTGTTTATAAATGTGGCCCATACTCTGAATACTTTTCAATTTTTATATTTTATTTAAAAGATTTTAACGCAAACCAATGCCAAACACAACAAGGTATAACACATAAATAATGACTGAAAAAGGGGGGGGGGGCAAAATATATAGTTTGACCCCCCCATATTCAAAATTCATAGGCAAAGGAGAAGAAAAGAACCTGCATATATATATATATATATATATATATATATATATATATATATATATATATATATATATATATATATAAGCTTGTGTCAAGAGGCACAGCAGATGTGCAGATGATGTCACCTGCATGTTGTGTGCATTGTGTCTTTTTATTTACGGTTTTGCATTTCTCTGATATTAAATACACAAGATAAAGTAATCAGTTCTGGTCTTCCATCCACCGTATCTGACTACTATGTATAATGTATCGTATGGAAAGCAAGCAGAAGCTAATGTCAAAGTGTGAATAATATTGTGTGCCCCCTGCAGAATTAGAAAACCTTGGGTTGCACTGCTATAACGATCTCATGCTGCTAGCATTACAAAGTGCAAAGGTTCACTGAGAAAGAGGAAAAGGAATAGCGAGGGGCTGAGTTTCCTCATTATACCATTCCGGAGCTCTTCTAGCTTAAATATTTATTAAGATATTAATATCTCCTCTTCCCTTCATCTTCCTTCAGATGATATGCACCACACAATGCTCGAACGGCCAGCCACACAGAAGCAGAGCTGCGGCCACAGATGGTAAGACGTTAATGAAAGAGAGTAAAATAAATTATCCATTGCATGCACATTATTGGGGTTTTTTTGCAGCGTTCACAGATAAAATATAGTTAGGGAGAGATTTATGGTTTTGACAAGCCAGCATCGTGATGAAACAACATGCAAATGTATGTCAAGCTACAGTGTGGCAAAGTTACCAAGTGTCACATTGCCAAGGCTTTTACTCTGCAGCGTGTTTTTTTTTTCACTTTTGAAAACTTTTCAGGTGCTTTGCCTTAGAGCAATCTCTGACACAGTAGCTAGGCAACCGCAGCGTCAAGGCAGCTGAAACAGTCATTTTAAAAACAATCTATTAGTTAGATTATTTAGGGTTAAGGAAGCCTCGGTCAAATTTTAAAGTTTAAGCAGTACAATAGTATATCTTTTAAGAAACATTGAAAAATCTGATAATTACATCCTGAAAAGTGCCTGACAGCAACCCATAACTTCTGTCAGCCTACGAATCAACCAGCAATTACAACTTTCAACGTGCTCCATAAAACAGCCTTTAAATATATCTCCAAAAACCTACGAGCAAGCATAAGAATGTCACTAACCCGGATGGGAATCTGTTCAGTCTCTCTTTCCTGTTGGGGGTTCCTGTATTTTTCATAGAAGTCGCGGCGCTTCTTAGTTTCCTTCTCATCCTTGCGCTCCCTCTTTTCTGCAGGCTCATCAGAGCTGTCCGGGGAGGGCTCAGTCTGCTTCTTTGTTTTTTCAACTTCGATGTAGTTCTCGTTGGGGTTCAGCACGATCACTCCGTAACCCTCCTGGATGAAGGAGTCAATACAAAAAAACACAGATCAGGGGGACGGCTGTTGATTTTTAGAGCATGTGCGTGGATAGGCATTGGGGTGTCTGGCGTGAAGAAAAAAAAGATTTGTCAGGAAGTGTGGCAGGGGAAGTGCATTCTGCTTATAAACCAAGCTACTTGATGAAGACTTTGCCCTTGTGTGGTATTTGTGAAAAGTCATTTTGGGATGATTTTAAAACGCAGTTCCTGTGAACTATTAAGAGAGGATTATAAAAGCAAGACAAGCATCTGATGCTTTGAATTACAGTTACTGTTTCCAAAGGGCAGGTGTCAGTTACCATCAAGCATAATCCATTTTCAACATCAACCAACCTTCAAAATACTGAAACACATGAGTGCTGGGCAATGTTATTTGTCAACAAAACCTGGACACGATGGAATACATAGCTGAACAGTAACAATACTAAAACATGAAAGTAATGCTGTCAAATGAACATTATATAATTCAAAGACAGTCTGACTCAGGCTAAATATCAAACGCTCATTGCAGGTGACAAACTCATGCCAATACAAACTTTACAGACGTCTTGCCCTTCTTCCATTTAAATGTCACCTTTGGATTCCGCTTGTCTATCAGGGGGAACTATAGTTGCTAATGATCATGATTTCTATGCAAGCTGGCAATTTTCTAAAATCAATTTATGGGCAATCACCAAAAACATTTACTCAAGCCAGGTATTATCATAAACATATAACAGCTTAAATGGACTAAGGGGGGTTCATCCCCTCACTTCAATGGCTGAACGTACGACAATTTGTGTTATAATACATATAAATATACACATACACATCTTAGTCTGAAATTTTCATTACTAAACTATCATAATTACAGTCTGTGATATGATCATTGTTACAGCACCTATTGTAATCATACCATGCAAAATGCTTGCTTAGTTGCTATGGAGTGTAACTGCATTATTTCCCCTTCCCCGAAAACAAACCTTTAAATAAAACCATGCATACCCTTAAGACAGCAGTGTGGAGTAGTGGTTAGGACTCTGGACTCTTGACCAGAGGGTTGTGGGTTCAATCCCTGGTAGGGGACACTGCTGCTGTACCCTTGAGCAAAGTACTTTACCTAGATTGCTCCAGTAAAAACCCAACTGTATAAATGGGTAATTGTATGTAAAAATAATGTGATATCTTGTAATAATTGTAAGTTGCCCTGGATAAGGGCGTCTGCTAAGAAATAAATAATAATAATAAGACCAAAAACAGATTTGTATCCCACATTGATAATAAGTTATGTAAGTGATCCCTGGCAATATCATAAATGGGACATTCAATAAATAGTGTGTGTGTGTGTGTGTGTGTGTGTATATATGTGTATTATGTGCAATCACCTAACACATTTACCCAAGCCAGGTATTATCATAAACTTATAACACACCCCATTATAGTGTTGTGTCTGTCTGTCTCTAGCTATATATATATACACAAGTAGCTTTCGAGTTAAGGTGAGAGAAAGCAATAACTACTGAATTATGGGTTGCTGAGATTTATGCAAATATCAGAATTACAAGAGCCAACCAAATCGCATGCAAGTCGCCATAAGGCTTCTACATTCACAGTGTTTTAAGTCAAAGCACAGTATCTGCAGACATGTTTTGCCCTGTTTATATATATATATGACACTAACAGAACATTTGCGTTGACAACAGAAAAATAACACATCTTGAGTGATTATAAAAATTACAGTTTCCTCACCCTCTTCCATAAATGAGATAGTAAATTTGCTCCTCCTCATACAAGCAACACTAATGCAATAATAAAGCCTAAGAATTCAACACATCTACACCAATTAAGACTATACAAACGCTAAGTAACGGTGCTACATCCATAGTATTTATTTTCAATGTCTTTCAAGGAATTCAAAATTCTGGACATTTTCAATTGAAAGGAGGCTGTGTGGTCCAGTGGTTAAAGAAAAGGACTTGTAACTTGGAGGTCCCCGGTTCAAATCCCACCTCAGCCACTGACTCATTGTGTGACCCTTAGCAAGTCACTTAACCTCCTTGTGCTCCGTCTTTCGGGTGAGACGTAGTTGTAAGTGACCCTGCAGCTGATGCATAGTTCACACACCCTAGTCTCTGTAAGTCGCCTTGGATAAAGGCGTCTGCTAAATAAACTAATAATAAAATAAACTAATAATATGCATTTTACTGGATAAATGATTTCTTATATTTCACTCAAATAGCATGTAGTTCACACTCATTTTGACAGATACTTTTATAACACACTTAATACGGCAACATTAATTGGCAAAGCAAATACAGTACTATAAACTTACTCCTATTAATTTGGATACCCTTGCATATATTTCCTATCATTTATACATGTTACTGTATATCTTTTAAAAGCACAGTATGTAATGTACTTTGTATGTAATGTACTCTGCCTTTCAATTCATACTTTTTCTCAAGTTAAATTACATGCAATTTATTATCTACATAGGGAAGTTCAGTGCAACCCATACAAATAAGTTATACATCAATATTATATAAATAAGGGTTTTTCCTTCAATGAGACAAAAACATCTTGCAAAGCAGTTTTCTTGAGAGCTACTTTACCATTAGCATTCCATGTCCTAATTTGTAATTAAATAATTAATGAGATCATGCCCAACATTTTTTTTTGTTCTTAAAATGTTGATTTTTTTATTATTCATACATACTAAGTAATAAATAGCAATGTATTCTTTTATTTCTCCTTTATATATTGGGGTCTCTGATGATCTGAAAACTATTTTTTTTAAACTGCGAATCTCAATTTGTCAAAGATCTATTTCTAAAATCCAATCTCTATTTGAGGCTAAATCCACTGCTAGTCAGGTAAATGGATGACTGTTTTTAGTATTTAAAAATCATGTCAAGTTTTACATAAATCCATATTAATAATACTACTATACGTTTTTAGAAAGCTATACGAACCAGACAGAATCGCAACCCCAGAACTAGAAGAGGGAGCTCTCAGGCTGTTAAATGCTTTCCTAATAATAAACTCATAAATGCAATCCTTCATTATAACTAATGATCACTTCCAGCACAACAGGTTGTTCATGTGCTTTCTCCTTTGTGGGAGCCACAATGCACATGTATTAAAGGAGTATTAAACACATTTCAAGGGATCCCTTTATTCATGTCCCCATCCATTCTGTGTTTTTCTGAACATTTCATCAGGCTGGGGTTCCTTTGTTAGCAAATGCACTGGAAAACTTGGAGCAAGACTGTCACGTCACAAGCTTTGTGCCACTGCCCACTGGTGGCAGGCTAGATAAATGACTGGCAGTGGCAGCACTAATGCATCAACTTCAGCTTTCCAAGGGAGAATGCTCAGCTGGGGTAGGCTGACTTGTAGGCGTTGCTTCCCAGCTGTGTGGAAACTTTATTGGAGTAACCTTTACCATGCTCTGTCAACCTGAAGCAGATTTGTGCTTCACAAGGTCTTGTTACTTCATTATAGGTTTCAGCTACAGGGCCACTAAATTGCTGGTATCTCGGTCCCTTTGTTCAATACATCACCGCTTTCACAGAAGGAAAGCACAAGCAGTTTTTTTTTTAATGCAATTGAGTTAAAACAAAAAAAAGACGCTGGATCAAAACCAAAGCCTTTTTTTTTTCTTTCTTGCACAAAGCACAGCTTTCCAGGGCAAAAAACATTACCTCCTACTGACATTTTTACTTTCAAGAAGGGAATAGCTCAGAAACAACCAACTGATAGGCCAACTACAGAGATGTGTTTTTCAGCTTTAAAGAAGGCTCTTGAGAATGTTTCCTTTTATTTTAATGCATATATTGTTCATTGTTTTATTAAGGTATCCATCCATTGCTTTATTTATGTTTGTTTTAAATCCAGTCAAAGTTTATGGAAATTAGATGTGACATTTTATTAAAGTTATACTATTGACTATTTTATTAATTATTATTATTATTAATATTACTAGGAGGCTGTGTGGTCCAGTGGTTAAAGAAAAGGACTTGTAACTTGGAGGTCCCCGGTTCAAATCCCACCTCAGCCACTGACTCATTGTGTGACCCTGAGCAAGTCACTTAACCTCCTTGTGTTCCGTCTTTCGGGTGAGACATAATTGTAAGTGACTCTACAGCTGATGCATAGTTCACACACCCTCGTCTCTGTAAGTCGCCTTGGATAAAGGCGTCTGCTAAATAAACAAATAATGATAATTGTCACCAGAAAGTGTTCACCAGCTCACATCCACAAATATGTTTTCCTAAATGAAAGCCTAGTGTACCAATATGAAGGTATCATATGGCTTTATCTCATACATTCCAAGAGCTGCTTTCTCTGGGGCCCCCTGCATATTCAGACAGCCAATTACAAACTTTCACACTCTCCCAGTGTCTTCTTTCAACTACCCCACCCACCACAACAAAGTGCTGGGACAAAGCACCAGCCTGCTGCACGGAGACAAGCTTTCAGTGGGCAGTGGTCAGAGAGGTCACCCCAGGCCCTGGACAGAAAACTATCCCAATACCTCACTTCAGCAATATTCTTAAGAGCTCTTTTGTCAGGTTGTTTTCATCTGACCCACCCTCAAGACTAAATCCGAGCACTTTACAATTGTCTTTTTAGCAATCCAGACTCCCTTGTGTAGTCTGCCATTGCTTTTTTGTAAAATCAAATGATTGATTTGTCAGTTACAAAAAGTAAAAAAATACAAAAAAGCCAACCTAACAAAACAGCTACTACTTTTTGTATTAAGGACATGAATGTTTAAATGAAGTACAGTATATCTATATGAGGGTCTATTTTATTGATCTAAACAGTGCTATATCTTTATAAAACCACCATAAAATTAATAAATCAGATTTTTCTCAGACATAATTTAACTGTATTTTTATTGCTTGCAGTGATGTTAATAAGTGAGTTTATAAATCACCCTTATGGTTAAATTATTATTATTATTATTATTATTATTATTATTATTCTCATCATCATTATTATTATTATTATTATTTTTTTTATATCCGGCAATATTTACATCATTAAAATAGACTCCATTGTATGTTATACATGGCGAATAGATTTCAATAAAATAAACGCTGGACCACACTACATAACTTCTATAAGGGACGGCTACACACTTCACTATAGTCCAAACCCTGTGTCTTCATGATCAAACTGATTTTAATAGAGATCTCTCTCTCTCTCTCTCTCTCTCTCTCTCTCTCTCTCTCTCTCTCTCTCTCTCTCTCTCTCTCTCTCTCTCTCTCTCTCTCTCTCTCTCTCTCTCTCTCTCTCTCTCTCTCTCTATTCAGGTAGCAAGGCTGAAGCCTAACCACACCATCACGGTTAGGGGTCTCTTCAAAGATGCACTAGGAATGCGTGGATGGTCTGGGTTGAAACATACATGTCTGAGGGTGAGGAATGTGGTTGTTGTGTACAAGGAGTGCAAAGATACCCAATTGACGGGAGGGCAAAAGCAGATCCAGCGCGTCCTCGCTGTCTGTCCTCGTAAGACCGGCTGTTGATTAGCAGCTTCCTTTGGCAGGCACAGAACTAGAGGGAAAGTCACTCGGGCCCCAGCCAATAGGAGTCTGGAGGCAAAAAGGGGGTCACAGATCTGTACAGGAAAACACACTCGGTGCCCCTGGGTCTGCTTAATTTACACACCAAAAAAACATGGACAAATCTATAAGAAATAAATTGAACTCAATATAAGAAACACTTTTAAATGATTGTAATAAACTGGAAAACAATCACTGTTGACACACTTGGGAGATCAGATTGGATATATCTTTTAAATTGCAAGGGTTTTTTTATATAGTCATAAAAATTCATGTTTTTGTTAATCAATATTAATAGTTCCCCTCCTCTAGTTTGAGAAGACACACTGCTCAGGGCTACATGTTTCTCCATGGTCATGTCTGTCAGTGCCTCTCTATAATCAGCCAACCAAAGTAGTGTTTGTTTTTTTTCTTTAACATGCAAGACATTATTATCCACTCTTTAAGATACCATATAACTAGTTTCAACTGTCAGTTTAAACTAGATTCCACCCTCTCCGCCATGTGCAGGGTGTGGGGCAGGGGTGGTAGATTAAATCTGGATGTTTATATTATATTTGATATTTTTGTTGACAGCTTATACTGTACCGATATGTTATAGTAGACAAAGAACAACATCTATGCAATGATGAATTTATTAGACTGTCTAGACTTTGGTCATAGACTATAACATCTGTACAGTTCCCGAAACAGTAGACCAAAATAGCAGAAGACACAGAAACAACTGGTCCCCAAACGCTAGTGATCATTCCAACTATGATTCTGTGGAAAGAATTAGCCGGAACAATACAAAAAGAGTACATGTTGATAATCTTATTCACTGAAGCCAAAAAAACAAGTTTGAAGTGCTTGACCTCCAGATTTGCTTCCACTTTTCCCTCAATCATTCTTATTAAAAAAGAAAAACACAACGTATCCAACGTTCTTACTGGAACTTTATAAAAAGTAGTTGCAGCACCATAAACCCTCAGTAAACTATTTAAGCTTTTACATGTGGTACTCTCACCATTCACTGCAAGCTGTTCCCGATCCTCTGGACATGTGTGCTTTATATTAAACAGCAAGATTACAATCTGGTGTTTTAACAACGACGCAGCCCAGTACTTATCACCTTCCTCTCCTGGACACCGATATACTCTGTAGCTTATCTCCCAGGTTGATGCAATACGTCAATACTGCATGTTCCTGGTGCAGTTAAACTAGGCTCAACCTCGACTTGAATAGTGCAAACGGTGATAAATCTAAGATTACCCTCATCCCTAAACACAGACAGGATGTATTGCTTTCACAGACACTTCTCAGGCACATCAAATACAAAGCGGACTACAGCAATACATCATGCGAGTATCGAGGGAGAACAGTGATATATACATTTTGTTTCGATGTAGGTTTTTCTTACTTTGTACAGCTTGACATCGGTGTGTTGTTTTAGACTCACACGTAAACCACCAGCATGGATCATTTCAGTTCATGCGCTTTTTGATAAAAAGTACCCTCAGTGTTCATGCATGTATTATGAAGTAACATATGTTACAAAAACCTGAACCTCAATCTTTTCTCTATACAGCAAACAGAAGACAGGCTCACATAAATCACCAAAGAAGTGAAATTCGTCAAACGTATTGATTGTGTAAGTAAATATTACACAAATCATTTGTCACTTTTTATAGCAAGACAACATGTCAATTGTTCACAGGAACCTCACTGTAAACAAAGGTGGCTTACACTTACTGACCGCTGTGTACAATGAAAACCTGTAAAGCAATCTGCTTGTAAACAAAGTACTCATTATGTGAAATTGACTTTTATAAATACATAATCCTAAAATGTAATTTGACACTTCAATACAATGATAACACATAGATCGGATAAATGGTAAAACTAGCCAGGATATGTTATTTTTGCTTAAAAAAAGTGATAATAATAATAATAATAATAATAATAATAATAATAATAATAATAATAATAATAATAATAATAATAATAATGTTACACAGCAAATCACACCAATTTACATTCACAAATGAATATGCTCATAGATCTAATAATAACAAGCAGCTGGGTTATTGGAGTGTTTTAGGGGAACTGTATAGAAATCTGTTGCTGTGCCTATTGTGTTCACCCACCTATAAGAAGCCATATTTTCAGATCAATCTAACAATATGCACAGTAATAATAATAATAATAATAATAATAATAATAATAATAATAATAATAATAATAATAATAATATGCTATATATTATTTAGATCAGTTTTGGAAATATTCTTAGTTGAATATGTTTTTAAAACAGAACATTTACATTATATAGAGCAGCAGTTATTTGTTGTTGATGACAATAACTCTTCTTTCTTTTAAAGTAGCTTATTCAAGTGATTAGACCTCATAACTGAGCTTTGCTTATATATTACGGGTGTGTGATAATATTGATATACCGGTATATGGAGATATTCATCAGGAAATACAATAAATCGGTATTTGAATAACAATACCGGTATTTTTGGTTTAACTGATTCAGGGAAACGTCCACGAGAAAATGTCAGCTATTATCTTGCAAGATAATTACTTCCCGTGAGAACTCGTAATGCGAGCAGTGCTAACACAAAAGAAAATATGGCAGAAGCAAACAGATTTTGAGCTGCTTAAATTCTGCAAAGCAAAGCCACATGTCTGGAATCATTTCCTAATAAAAAAAATCTAAAAAGGATGTCTGTATCGCATCAAACATTGCGGTATGTTGTTTGTGCAAGACTGTAGTAAAATATGCTGGCAGTGTCTTGGCAAATTTTGCCCTCCCCTTAGTCAAGTGAATAGAGTAAAAACAAAGATATATTTGTGAGTTTTTTATTGGTATTTAATCGTAATGTTGATACTTTTCATGCGTTTTGTTATTTATCATCTCTGGATGCTTTACATCACATTAATCTGCCTGTGATTAAATACATAGCCTTTACAGTAAAACAAATAAAACATAAAATATGATTTTATATATATATATATATATATATATATATATATATATATATATATATATATATATATATATATATATATATATAAATTAAACCATAAGATATGCATGTGTGTATGTTTACGTATTTATGCGTAACTCAGTTATTATTTGTAATATTATATTGAAAAGCCCAAACTCATTTGAACTAATTTTGTCTCATACAGACATACCAAAAGTGCTGGTTGTTTTGTTGTTTGGACGCATATTAATAACGTTTGTTATTATACTTTTATGGGGGTGAAATTTGCCATGACAGCGGTACCACCGACCTTACATATCACATTCTCCGGTATCACCCATGGGTCTTACTTGCAGAAGGAAATTCGAGTCCCAATGAACAAGAAAAGGCTAGTATGTCGATTTTAGGTCAGCATACAATCACATCTATCCTAGGGGCGAATTACCCAGCTTATTCAGCAAGGGCAAAAATGATCACAGAGAAGTGCATGTTTTTTAATTGCAGAGTCAACCATTCTGTATGGCCTGAGTTCTTTAGACTTTAGAGCCTTGGTGAATGACCCACGAAACCAAGTACCCAGCAAGAAACAATTCAGAGGACCCATGATACCAAGTACCCACAATACCAAGTACCCAGCAAGAAACAATTCAGAGGACCCATGATACCAAGTACCCACAATACCAAGTACCCAGCAAGAAACAATTCAGAGGACCCATGATACCAAGTACCCACAATACCAAGTACCCAGCAAGAAACAATTCAGAGGACCCATGATACCAAGTACCCACAATACCAAGTACCCAGCAAGAAACAATTCAGAGGACCCATGATACCAAGTACCCACAATACCAAGTACCCAGCAAGAAACAATTCAGAGGACCCATGATACCAAGTACCCACAATACCAAGTACCAGGCAAGAAACAATTCAGAGGACCCATGATACCAAGTACCCACAATACCAAGTACCCAGCAAGAAACAATTCAGAGGACCCATGATACCAAGTACCCACAATACCAAGTACCCAGCAAGAAACAATTCAGAGGACCCATGATACCAAGTACCCACAATACCAAGTACCAGGCAAGAAACAATTCAGAGGACCCATGATACCAAGTACCCACAATACCAAGTACCCAGCAAGAAACAATTCAGAGGACCCATGATACCAAGTACCCACAATACCAAGTACCCAGCAAGAAACAATTCAGAGGACCCATGATACCAAGTACCCACAATACCAAGTACCCAGCAAGAAACAATTCAGAGGACCCATGATACCAAGTACCCACAATACCAAGTACCCAGCAAGAAACAATTCAGAGGACCCATGATACCAAGTACCCACAATACCAAGTACCCAGCAAGAAACAATTCAGAGGACCCATGATACCAAGTACCCACAATACCAAGTACCCAGCAAGAAACAATTCAGAGGACCCATGATACCAAGTACCCACAATACCAAGTACCCAGCAAGAAACAATTCAGAGGACCCATGATACCAAGTACCCACAATACCAAGTACCCAGCAAGAAACAATTCAGAGGACCCATGATACCAAGTACCCACAATACCAAGTACCCAGCAAGAAACAATTCAGAGGACCCATGATACCAAGTACCCACAATACCAAGTACCCAGCAAGAAACAATTCAGAGGACCCATGATACCAAGTACCCACAATACCAAGTACCCAGCAAGAAACAATTCAGAGGACCCATGATACCAAGTACCCACAATACCAAGTACCCAGCAAGAAACAATTCAGAGGACCCATGATACCAAGTACCCACAATACCAAGTACCCAGCAAGAAACAATTCAGAGGACCCATGATACCAAGTACCCACAATACCAAGTACCCAGCAAGAAACAATTCAGAGGACCCATGATACCAAGTACCCACAATACCAAGTACCCAGCAAGAAACAATTCAGAGGACCCATGATACCAAGTACCCACAATACCAAGTACCCAGCAAGAAACAATTCAGAGGACCCATGATACCAAGTACCCACAATACCAAGTACCCAGCAAGAAACAATTCAGAGGACCCATGATACCAAGTACCCACAATACCAAGTACCCAGCAAGAAACAATTCAGAGGACCCATGATACCAAGTACCCACAATACCAAGTACCCAGCAAGAAACAATTCAGAGGACCCATGATACCAAGTACCCACAATACCAAGTACCCAGCAAGAAACAATTCAGAGGACCCATGATACCAAGTACCCACAATACCAAGTACCCAGCAAGAAACAATTCAGAGGACCCATGATACCAAGTACCCACAATACCAAGTACCCAGCAAGAAACAATTCAGAGG